>JAVJAQ010001868.1:0-200652 GCA_032362365.1 Zygogramma bicolorata | reverse complement strand
TATGTATATATATACAGAACTGTGTTTTTTTTGGGTGAACAGCAGAACGGAAGTGTACTCTTATAACACCAGTTTTTCCAATATTTCGATAATGTTTATTACCATCTTCAGGGAAAAGCTACAAATTATTATTTTATAAACAGTAACAAGAACCTTACTGTATTGAGGTTAGTCGTATTAAAAACGTTGGTAAAGTGATATAACATGTCACAGACGAAAAATATGTTCACAGTCCAATATTAAAATTTTACACCAAGTAAATTGTTTATATTGGACTGTGAACATATTTTTCGTCTGTAATAAACATTATCGAAATATTGGAAAAACTGGTGTTATAAGAGTACACTTCCATTCTGCTGTTCACCCAAAAAAACTACAGTTTTGTTCTTAACTGGTCAGCAAAGACTCCCCCTTTAATAATATGTATATATATATATATATATATATATATATATATATATATATATATATAAACTTGTTAGATCCATCAGAAGTGATTTCGAGAAAATCCAACTTTTCTGATAACTGTGATTTGGAAATCAGGTAGGTTTGTGCGTATGGTTTGTTATTTGTATGTTGTCCTTTGAAACTGATATACGGTCAGCAAAAAAATATTAGAGAATGTTTTGCTGAGTTGTTTGGAAAAAAAGTAGGATTGAACGAGTTTTGGAAACATATTGTGAATTAAGACAGCTTTGAAAATTTATTTGAATGGTTATGGAGTTGAAAAAGACTTATGTGATGCAAAAAAGTGTTTATTCAACCTAACTTTCGGAACAAAAATAAAGATTCTCATTCAAGCAAAAACAGGTGCAAAATGTCAAATGTTTCAAATTTGCAAGTCCTCATCTTTCGATCACCATCGGCATAAATTTTTGTTCTTACCGTTCTATTTTTTTCCTGCTTTTTTGTCAATTGGTTGATTCCTTATCCTTTTCCCACCTTTACCAGGCTCCGATAATGTCGGGAATCTTTCCATAGTTGGAGATAGCTTTATTTTTATACAGTAAACACACTAAATGACAACAAGATTTCTTCACGTTCAAATAACTACTGACAAAAATCGTATGTGATGTGTACGTAAACAGTAAAGGAACCGTGCAGATACGAACAAGATCTAACAAGTTTTGAAACCGTAGCATGCAGTGAATAACATAATACTATTGGATCTACGCACCTTTGAAACGGCCCTTACGGCAATGGATTCACACACTTTTGTAACAGTGTTAATGAAGGATGTAGCTAGTTTTGGAAACGTACTATTTTTTAATATCATAATATATTACTGGAAGTAATCAGTTTTGGTACACTACAATTATATAGGCATGCGTCAAAGCTATCAACGAAGGTTTTGTCGCCATTTTCTCAATTTTAGTGAAAAATGGATCTAATCTGTTATGGGAACGCACGCCTCATATATATGTATATGATGAGTTGTTTTCTCGGGTTTCATTCCGTGTTCTGTGGTTTGGATCCTCTGAAAGATAATTATCACGGCGCCGACGTTTCGGCCCCAATTGCCATCTTCTAGGTGATGTCTAGAGTTTCGACCTCCGAGGTTCTGCCTAACTTCAGATATCGAATGACTGTCAGTCAAACTGAAGAGCTGGGCCGTGCCTCCTGAAAATGTAGGTGAATGAATATCATTTACAAGTGGTATAAAAAAAAATTCAGTTGAAAATAATATTCTTCAGCAATAAGAGATGTTTCAATAAAAATTTTAATTTTCTCAAGAGTAACGCATTCGTTAATGAAATCTCCAAATAATAATACAAAAATAAAAATATTTCCATGCGGTTTCTGAAACATGGAAAACATTAACCTGAATGTTTTTCTTTCGATTATCATGTGAAGTTCTCAATTAAGTGAATACCTTAATCATTTAATTTTTCTAGAGGGAATTTTTTTGAAGCCATTCAAGAACTCCTCCAAGAAACGAAAGAAATTTCAGATTTATGAAATATTGTTCATCCATCTACCCAGTGAGTACCCGAATCCTTTCATTTTTTGATTTCAATATTTGATATGTTCAAAATGGGTTTTCGTCCAAGTAGCTTGCAGGAGCCAGAATACTAATTTTCGATCGTATTCCACCCCCTCGATTGAAATATTGCTCTTACAGTTCTGGGACTACACTTTTTTAACAGAAGTTTTCTCCTTCTTTCGAAACTTTGTTCAGATTTTGCAAATCAATATGAGTTTTCGAGAAACACAAAACCCTTTTGTTCCAAAAATTTTTTAATGCTTTCGCAATTGTTGCGAGCGACACTTCAATTTTCAAAAACATATTCATGCTATTTGGAGTCAAATGAGACCTCATTGATATTCATTTCCCAAAAAGTTGACTGAGGAAGTTTTTTTCAGCTGTACTAGAATGGAATATATGACGTTGGGAAATGATGCAATCGAGTCAAGAAGCAAACATACAATAATTGAATCTTCAGCTACATGGTTATATTATAATTCCATATTTTTCATTGTTGAGACTCAGTATGGTTTCATAACGAAATAAAATGTCTCAATACACCGAGCGGAAATTGAATTTTTTTTGGGTAAATTTTTCATTCTGCTTTGAAAGGGTATAGACTGTGGGGTAGATGAGTCAGTTTTTCAAATATGATTATCAAATCTTGAGAAAACCCAATGTGTTTTTTTCAACTCTCACTAAAGAACGCCACTGACGTTCCTATAAAAATGACAAAGAATAATCCGTTCAAGCATTTTTCCATTCTTCTGCAATTCCGATAGAAACTCCTAGTGAACATTTCAAACACGGGCTAATAATGGAGCCAATCTCCAGAGCATTGTTTATCGCCATTCCAGGCGGTTTTCCACGGAACGTCTGCGTTTATTTTTCTTCATCAATTCGCTCTCGGAGCGGTTATGACGCGGAAAATTATTTCATTATGGCGAGATGGGAACGAGTGCAAGGTGAGTGCACACATACCGTTAACCGATATCATAAAGGATTCACTTTTTTATGTCATCCATCGGGGATTGAACTGCGTAGGCGGTTTGTGGCGTGTTCTGTGATATCGAAATGCCGTTCGGAGAAATGACAAGGAAACATGGGAAGGGAAATTGACGCACACAATACAGTGCGTATCACCAGAAACTCATACCAGAATTTTGAAACGAAGTAAAGTTTTCAAAAAATGTTTCTCATAGCTTGAGATAACAAAATATATTTTGAAATATCAACAGAGATATATAGATAGGAATGACGTAACAAGGTGGTTAACTGTCAGAGTTGTACAAATTCACTACTTTCGTGAATTGATTCACTAACTCCCGCCAGAATTTTGAAACGAAGTAAAGTTTTCAAATAATGTTTCCTAAAGGTTGAGATAACAATATATATTTTGAAATATCAACAGAGATATATAGATAGGAATGACGTAACAAGGTGGTTAACTGTCAGAGTTGTAAAAATTAACTACTTTCGTGAATTGATTCACAAGTCACGCAAAAACTGAATAAGATTCATGAACTGGGAATTCATTAGAGAAAAAATGAATTGAAGCCACAAGCTAGCTTGAAAATTGTTACTCTAATCAATTCATTATTCAATTTGCTTACAACTTTTCACCTTTTGATGAAAAAGTAAAAAAATTCAGAATGTAGTTAATTTTCATCCTATTTTTCTGTAAACAAAAATCAAAAATTTTGCCGTCTTCGTATATTCCCCAGATAATTCGATTTCATTTCTTATTACTCCCCAATCAATGAAAGAGTAACGGTAATATCTATAGAATATCCTTCTTTTGGCGTTATAAGGAAGTTTACTCCTAGGTTTTTGTTTGACTTGGATGGTATATACTAGGTACCCAACAACTTGAAAAAAATTCGTCTGCTTGCAGATTAGAAAAAATATTGAATATGTATTTTTTTTACTAGTAGGATGTATGCAACCACTGAATTAGTACCTACAAATAGAACTCATCGAATTAATGGATAAGTGATGGTCATGAGATAATAAAGATATCACTCTGAAAAAAAAATACTGTTTTTTATTGAAACAGGAAATAAAATATTCATTCAGTAGTCAACATAAAATACAAAAAATTAATATAATTGAAATAAAATCACAAAATTCTGGTAGCTCTAACAAATCTCAACATAGTTGAAATGTCTTCATAAAACCCTTCATTGATTTCAATATCACCAATTTCTCGAAATTTTCGTTGGATATATTACTCCTTTTGGGAGTATTTATCATCGTTGCATACGAAAAAAGCCGTTCTACTGGCGCGGATGATGGCATCACGTGTTGGGGTGTACAAAAAAAACGAATAGCACATGCGCTTTAGGGAATGGCTTGTAACTTGTGAATCTGAAGTCACAATTCACCGAAATAAAAATAGCAACTCAAAATTCACAATTCACTTTTTTCAAAATGATGAATTGAATTCACTAAAAATGAATTCAATTCATCAAATGAATTGAATTCCATATTCTGTCCAACTCTGTTAACTGTATATATCATGTTTCGGTACTGGCACTTCTTTTTGAAGAAAACTTTGAGAGAAGTGGCGTTTGTTATTCAGTGGTGGAATAATCTCCTAAAAATCAATTTTGTCAATGATAGTCAACATGTCATGGTGGCGGTAATTCCGAACTGAAATATTTTGTAGTTAAATTAAAGACAGTGTGATGAAAAATCCTCGAAAAAATATCCTAAAAAATGATTACTTCAAACTAAGTTATCTGCGAAGGAATGTTGATGATAATAAAATAATGAAGCTCATGATGTGTAGTTCACATATCATGATGGAAAGTTCTTTGAAACTTAAATATTTTGGAGTGGCAATACTGAAATTGTAATGAAAATTCTTGAAAAATATATTTTTGGAAAGTAGATAATTGCTTCCCAATCAGTTTTCTGTAAATAATTTGAAATTGTTTTAATTACCTCAATATTGAATGGGTCCTGGAAATTTGCCAGTGTATTTGATTTGAGTCAATAAGAATGGCCTTGAAAGGGAAAGGAATAACCGTGGAACAACAAACACTCCCAGTCCAAAAAATAACGCATCACATGAGGTGGGTTCAAAATCGCAATAGCGATTCGCTCAGAATACAACTGTATCTGAACTGTCAAGAGAAGGAAACAAAGTTGGTCTCTATTATGAGTGTGGATGTGGAACTTCATGATATACTGGAAAAATGAGCATTTTATATTCCTCGCCAAAGCTCCAGGAATACGAATGAATTCCTCAATATTAAGAATATATTCAACAACTTTCACTTCGATATTAGTGATTAGTGAAATATAAAAATGTACTCCAAATTGTACGAATTTCAGGCGCTGGCTTACTAACTTGTAAATATTTACGAGATTTTATCTTAACCAAGCTACATCTATTTCATTTTCAGTGAATTTTCTACCAGGCATAGGTAATGACGGTTCCTGGGAGGAAGAAGGAGAGTAGTGGTGAAATCATTTATATTATTCAACCTTCTAAGTTAATGATTCGTCAGGCGCCGAGTCACATCGGAGTCACTTTCAATTCAATTTTCTGTAATATACATCAATATGTGGAACAAACATAATATCATTCATAGGATGATTCTTCGTGGTGGTAGCAATTAATATTGAAGATTAACTCACCCAGATACTTTCTTTTCTGTTTTCTTTTGCTGTGTATAAATGCCCTGTGAATGTTTCCGGTATATTCGGAGCTGAGAATATTTTCTGTACAAATGAAGTAATGGAAGGAATTCATATTTTTTGTTTTCGTTTTTTTCGCATAATCTTTTTGTGAATATGCCCATCGTCATGCAGTCCACGTTCCTTAATATTGATAGTGTTACTATTTTTGATGTTGTATTTCATCATTATCGTTCGGGGATAAGAAGTCATGAAAGTACCCCAAATCATACTCTGCACAAAAATAATCATTTTAATGATATTCAATATGGTGTGTTCTCGAGTATCGTTTTCATTCACAATTTCCCCAAGTATTTAGAAGAAGAGTTGTGACATTGAGAATATCGACAGATGTACATCACCATGTGGAATCCTATACGTGATATCCACATGCAAGAAAGCAGTTCGTGTGTCTGGCATAGGCAAGATGGGTTCGTGCTTCTGTTATATCGATTGCTCTGTGCACCCCACACCTCCTCGATATAACCGAATCGTGAATTGCATACGCGATATCTGCATATTCACCACAATGTTCTGTATGTTGTGCAGGATAGCTTCATGAATTATTCCGAAATCGGAGTATGCACGTTGGGGCACGCTATGGCCAGTGTTGTGTTTTTGTCGATGATTACATAATAGAAGCAATAAAAGGAGTTTACCCATGAAATTCTTCTATTGGAACTAGTCTCATTGGGTTCGGAGATTTCTACAATGACTCTTACAGACGACTCATAACACTACTATTCTACCAATTACCAGATAGCTTTCAGGTGCATATACACAGAGGCCATTAAACTGTTGCAATTCCAAGTGATGAGAGCTTCAATTACATCAATTTGAATTATAGATTGCTTACTCAATTTTTTCAACTGTGTACTTTCCCAACGAGTTTTTAATCTGGTAGATCTCTATAAATATAACGTTGTTGATTCGACTTGATGTATTTCATTAGGAAAGCGATTCATCTTGTGAAGATGATATATCATCACTTATTGTTTGAAAAAATAGTTCCATACCAACGCTATTACTGGATGTAATAAGCGATGTGTTATCGTTATTACCTGTTAACCTGTATAAAGTTGAGATTTGGCTATTTTCAATGTTCGAAATGAACACCCTTGCCTTCTACAAGTATTTCGTCAACATCGAGTATTTTACTTTCCAGCTGTATTTCAGATAGAGGACAACTAAAATCAGTCAGGAATCATAACGATTCCATAGACCAACAATATCAAATAACTCAAGTTCATATATGTCAGCGAATTAAAGTCTTGAATATTATCAAATGCAACCGGTATTATTCTAATAAAACATTCCCTGGAGTTATGCTTGCTAGTCAGGTCCTATATCCGAAGTTTCACTGACTAAGGTTGCCACTTTCAGTTTACCTTAACTTTCATTCATTGTTTTGGCGTTCCAGAGCATGAAAAACCATGTTACCAGTTTGATTAATGGCTCATATCACTCAGGGGTATTGCAGGTACGTTCATCAGAATTTATGAGGTGGTTAGCGCGAACTTGGGAAAGTTAGAAGACATAATGTTGATTGAGAGACGTTTACTCATGCTGGGTTTTTAACAGGCTTATTTCATTCGATTCTGATAAACAACCCCAGCATACAAGCACAACGAAAAAGACACAAAAAATATACTGTCATATTCAGGAAAGCTTCAAATGATTAACACAATGTCTCTGCAGTATAAACAGGAAAAATGATGTCTTCTCAGTATAAACAGGAGAAATGGTTCTGACAAAATAGTTAAGGCTTTCGCGGCCGAGATTATCAGTATCACTACTTTTATTCGGGTTTGAAGGCCGTCGTTTTTTGGAATTTCTTCCTGACGTTTCGCTGGCTCGAGTGGCTAGCTTCTTCAGAGGCTCATTCATCTTGAAATTCACTCCGATGAAAAGCGAAGAAAAATCTCCAGTCATCGGAGTGAATTTCAAGATGAATGAGCTTCTGAAGAAGCTAGCCACTCGAGCCAGCGAAACGTCAGGATGAAATTCCAAAAAACGACGGCCTTCAAACCCGAATAAAAGTAGTGATACTGAGAAATGGTACTATTAACTATTGATATTGGTTGCTATGGTGTAGAGATTTGAGTTCATCCACATTCAACTGTCAAGGCAGGGGTTAAAGAATATGTGTTGAATGTGTCCCTTCGAAAGCAAACTTTACGTGTCCGAGCATTTTTTCTTGAAATTCCATATAAATGAAAAGAGCAAGGTGAATACTTTCAGTTGGACCGCACTGAATATCCTTTGTTGATAGAGAACAATGGTCATTAATGACTATATTTTCTGAATTAGGTATGTTTACGTGTGACAGTGTGGGTAAGTACGCTAATTTCAAAGCCGGCGCATAGACAAAATCGACTCGATTATTCAATAGGTTGTACCCCAATATTCATGTTCATTAATTTCTCAGGATTTTAGATAATTGAGTTTTCAATCTTCGCTAGCATAGTGTAGAATTTCCGTATCGTTTAGATTCGAGAACTTGTGATTGCAAGGAATGGTTTGAAAACGAGGATCTCTCATGTTCCGCATACCGTTCTCAAATTTTTCTTCCACACTGTCCCACATAAACGCTATTGCACTTCTTGAGCTCATAAACTCCAGATTTATTCATTTTCTCTATTATATTGCATTAATGAAGGAATAAGAAGAACTCGCATGTGACCTGAGTGCCACTTCGACATTTTTTTCCTGAAAAATCCCGCAATTGTCTTCCTTATTGAAGAAAAATCACATTCATAGGACGAATGTTCATTCTCAAATAGGAGTTTGAACACAAACAATTGCATCGAAACTAAAACAAAATAACCTGGGACAGGTATTATCCATCCTGATACGTTAAGGAGGAACCAAAGAGGAAAGCAGAAACACCCATACTATACAGGGTCTTTCACGACGAGCGTTCGTTAGGAATATATGGAGAACGATTCAAAATAAAAACTAAAAATTTTGTGGTAGGTAGTGGGTTTTACAAAATGGCCTCCTCAACTAAAATATTTTTAACTTCCGGTCTCTTTCCGTTATACCGGAAGTTGAGGTCAACTTCCTTATTTCATATGGAACACCCTGTATTTTATTACATTTTTTTATTTTTATCACGTTTCAGGCCCACTTTCTATAACAATAGCCTATACCCAAATTTGTTAGTTTTCGAGATATTGATTCTTTTCTGAAAAATTTGACTGTTACAGCACCACTCCGAAAATATCATAACTCATAGACATTAACAGTTGAAAACTTGAAATTTCACAGAATCACACCTTAAGCATCAAGTCATGAACAGGTTCTTCGAATTTTCGAAAATAATTCACGGGGTGGTCGAAATTTCCACCTTAAACATAACATCGAGGAAACCGATGAAACACGATTTTTTCAAATGGAAACCATACACTATTCCATCATTTTTGGATACTACGAATAAAAAGATATCAAATTCATGAAGAATGTCCTATACCTAAAATACACCCCTGGCAAGATATATCCGATTTTGGGAAATTGAAATAGAAATCAAGAAAGCTTTGAAAACAAATGAACTAATATCAACTCTGTCGTTGGTAAAAGGTAACTCAACATGAAAATGGATGGATTGAAATAAAATACTATCAGAGAGATGAATTATATCTTTGTTTATTGATATCGAATACAGTAATTTCATTTTGTTTATATTTTTTAAGGTTAGATTTTACTTCAATTTTAGAATTTAACTTAATTTCTTCAAATTCAAATAATATTGTGGTTCATTTCAACAGATGTTCAAAGACATTGCCGTTTTGTTCTAAACAAGAATATATTCTTTTTTGCATACCACTATTTGTAGCTTTCTGTATGGAGTCAGGACTCAAATTATTGAAAGCTCTCAGAACCCTTCGTTTCATGTTTTCTTTATCACTCACAGGATCCGCATAAACATTTTCTTTTATATATCCCCAGATGAAGAAGTCCAGTGGCGTCAGGTCTGGAGAGCGAGGAGGAAATTTAAATGGCCCGTTGTAACAAAGCCACTGATCTTCGAACATCCCATTCAACAACCCAGCAACGGTAGCAGTACTATGTGCAGGGGCTCCATCCATCTGATACCATAACTTGAAACGGTATTGTTCAGAAACATGCCTAATGGATTCACCAACCACATTCCTAATTATATGCGAATATCTATCGCTATTCAAATTCTCATCATAAAGATATAAACATAAAATTCGGTCTTCCTTTATAGCGCAAAAAACATTGAAACTCCATGAATCCTGGAAGTTGCGCTGACGAACGAGCTTTGGATTTTCTGATGCCCAAAAATGACTATTATGGCGGTTGTACATACCATTCTTGGCAAATTTGGCTTCATCTGTCCATATCATGTTCTTCGTGAACTCAGGGTCCTCCTGTATCTTGATAAGAAACCATTCGCAGAATTCCACTCGTGCAGGTAAGTCGTGAGGTTTCAGATTTTGAACCTGGTGATATTTGAAGGGACGCCACTTATGTTTGATTAAAATCCGGTTTATTGACGAACATGAAATTCTAAGTGACTTTTCTGCGTCTTTCAACGAATTTTCTGGATAGGCTGTGAAGTAGGCCAAAACTACAATCTCGATGTCCTCATTGTTTACGAGTGTTTTTTTTTGTTGATGACAGACGAAAAAGATCCGAAATCACGGCAGTTTCTAAGAAGTCTTCTCAGAATATTTTTATTGGGTCTGTGTAGATTTGGAAATCTTTCTGCAAAAACACGACAAGTTCTGTCCATTATCTTATTGCATTCACCATAAATGATTATTAAATTCAGGAAATCTTCATTAGAATACCCCAAACGAGACATTTTGCACACAAATAGGAAACTACGAAATACACGTCAATTATATGGCATCAAATTTCGACATATTTGTTGTAACTTCATTTGTTTTCAAAGCTTTCTTGGTTTGGTATTGCTTCGAATGATTTACATTTCAAATATTTTCCAAAATCGAATATATCTTGCCAGGGGTGTATTTTAGGTATAGGACATTCTTCATGAATTTGATATCTTTTTATTCGTAGTATCCAAAAATAATAGAATAGTGTATGGTTTCCATTTGAAAAAATCGTGTTTCATCAGTTTTCTCGATGTTATGTTTAAGGTGGAAATTTCGACCACCCTGTAAATTATTTTCGAAAATTCGAAGAACCTGTTCATGACTTGATGCTTAAGGTGTGATTCTGTGAAATTTCACATTTTCAACTGTTACTGTCTATGAGTTATGATATTTTCGGAGTGGTGCTGTAACTGTCAAATTTTTCAGAAAAAAATCAATATCTCGAAAACTAACAAATTTGGGTATAGGCATTGTTATAGAAAGTGGGCCTAAAATGTGATGAAAAATTGAAAAATGTAATAAAATACAGGGTGTTCCATTTGAAATAAGGAAGTTGACCTCAACTTCCGGTATAACGGAAAGAGACCGGAAGTTAAAAATATTTTAGTTGAGAAGGCCATTTTGTAAAACCCACTACCACAAAATTTCAAGTTTTTATTTTGAATCGTTCTCCATATATTCCTAACGAACGCTCGTCGTGAAAGACCCTGTACACAGTCAAAAGAGACAGAAATGAGAAACCAAAAGACTTACTTCACTGATTTACGTAACCTCATCAAAATTTAACTACAACCCTCCAATTCAATCATCCCTTTGGAAGGTCTAGACATGAGCAACTACGCGGCAACCAATGTATCACCTTGCCGCTACAATCCATGTGCTCTCCAACCATAGCGGCACTACGTACAGCGGCTACTTCACAGTTTACTGCCGACACCCTTACGCAGAAACGTGTCACGAATACAACGATTCCCATGTGCCATCGATATCCTTTAAATCTCTCGTAGGTGGCGAGGTATACGTTCTATTTTATGAGCACGAAGACATTGAGAACAGGTTGAAACAAAATTTTCCACTTGACTTTTTTTTTATGTTTCATTTCATTTCATGTATTTTTTATTTGTTAGTCACTATTGAATATTATTTCATCATCACCTATCACCTTGAATATCAAAAATTTATATCCGATATTCAGAACTCTCGAAATTATAACCGAAACTTATTCACATAAATAGTAGCGATTTCATTCGAACTGAAACGAATACATGATACAAGTAGCCGTGTCTACGCTCTGCGTATTATTTCAAGGCACAGTATAGGGAAGAATATCGACCGATGAGGGCGCTGGTGGTGGTTAAACTTTATCCACCATTTTGAAATAGTTACCTTGTTTACATTTGTGAAATAACGCGCCAAACTGAAATCCAGTCATCAGTTGCCCCCGCTAGACAAGATTTTGGTGGTTTTTTGCTATATTTTCATTGTACGAAATTTTTCTCGTGAAGGTTAATATAACTGTGTTCATGATGCTTTGAATATCCGCACAATACCATTCATTGGAGGTGAACATATATGCATTGTGTTTCAAAATCTAATGATATTTGTTTCAGGACATTTTTTAGTGTAGTGTTAGTGAACAAAGTAGGCTTTTATTACATGGATGATGAAATGCGCCATAAGTAACTTCGCCTAAAAAAAGACAAACAGACTCACCAGGTAAGAAGAAATCATCTATCTTGGAATGCGAGTAACACACTGAAGCCGCTCTAGATGGTGATTTATGCAGTTTCAGTTTAATTTCCAAGCCTTGTACCTGTCTATTTTCTATTTCATTCCACTTTCCGTAATGTTTTCCACCAAAGATGTATTTCTCTTTGGAAACGTGTGGAAAGACAACTTTGTATTTCGGTTCCTAGAGTTGCGGCAACTTGGCACCAAACACTTTATACGGCTCACTGAGCGATCTGCATCCATGATTGTTTGTTATTATTAATAAAAAAAAATTACAACTTCAGATGAGATTTCCTAAATCAACACCAAAGAACTCAATAAATTCACACACATAAAATGGAAGCCGTTTGTTTGTGAAATTCTAGCAGTGCGTTATATTTCCGCCAGACGTCGCATAAAATTATGAACTTCCCAATATTATAATATATATGAAATACCATTGGTGAACAGTACGAGCCTAGTCATGTTACGTACCCTAAGCGCACTGATCTCGGAAAAAAGACGTGAAAGTTAATGAAGAGTTTCAATGGATGTGAAGTTGAGTATTATTGTATTATGAGGTTGATGAATTCGAGCTAGCCGTCTTATATTCAGTGATATACATTAAAAACCTGAAGAATCGACGGAGGAGATTCACAACAATTGTTCACACATTCTTAGTGCAACTTTTAGTGGTCCGTAAAGAAGAAAGTGATGAATAGGGTGTTGTTTCCTTTGAGCTACCTCCAATTACAATTTTTTCAATATGGACCTGTATTTTTTCCATTTTTTCAAATTCTCCGAGCTATTTTCAATGACGACATGAAATATGCTTCGAAATAATCAAGGCATTATAAGTAAATATTGGATTTTTCCAAAATTCACAAATTATTTTTTGGGGCTTTTCTTATTGCAATATACTCATATCATCATATTGAACAATCCATTGAAATGAATTCATGTTATACGATGAAAACGGTCACGAAACACATCTTCTGAACTTCCGGAATATCCCTGCTCTTCTATGTGTTATCTGTACCAAAAAATCAAGGTATCGAAAACTACAGGTAGAGGGAGTTTGGGGGATCATATGTTTCAAACTTTCTGCAAAATAATAAATTGTGAAAGCGAGTGAAAAATTATTCATTGCAGATAGAGCGTGTTATTTCAATCAAAATGTATTTCAAGATTTTCAAAGAAATGAGAAATAAGGCGGTTACGATGAGTAGAAAGAAGAACATGAATGTTTATTTGTATCAATTTATAACGAGACGGTTAATTCTTTCTCCGTTTTGAAGACTCCATTCTTCTACCCATGATATTATTGTGCAAGTTTTCAAACTGAAAATTTTTACTGCCTTGCGAACGATAGCGTATCATCAGTAATATACAACATAGAATGTATACAATACAATGTACAACAAACTCACTTATTCTTGATTGTTATAATGGCTCGGACATATTTTATCCAGAAAATTAATTTTTTCTCAACATAAATTAATTATTTGAACTCCAAATTGAAAACAATTTCACTCGGAACGCGTTTATTCTTCATTGTTACAGTAAATTAACTTTTTTTTAAGGCTAACACACACTAGCCCATATTCAACAATTTCAGTCTCATTGATATTTGCATAAGGTTAGACACAAAGTATTCTGAATAACAGACCTAATGATACCACAATAACTTCAAGGAAGCGCAAAGAAAATATTGATGCCATTCTTCGAATCGAAACTCCGTAGTCGACTCGCGAACAAAACTCGACCTTCGTTTTTTCATTCAGTGAATACTCTCCTTCAGAATACAGCATCCAAACGACGAGCATCATTTCAAATAATGACATTTTATTATGCTACTCCCTCTCACATTTCCAGTAGCTGCGAATAACTGTCGCGTTCAAAACTTTTTCACAATGAGTGGCAGAAGCATTCGAGTCACATTTTCTTGCAACGTCTGTACGTGAATGCTAAAAGTTTTCAATAAAAAGAAACATGTTCAATAGAGTGAAAGGAATTCGATGCTTGAATTGGTGAATCTTATCCAAAATAGGATAGAGGCAATTCTTACTGAAATTCACGATATTCATTTGTATATTGGAAACGAGCGCATGAATCCTTCTGAATATCTAGTAGGTAAGTGGATCATTTTTAGAAAACGTCGCACTCGGGAGTTTTGATCCAAATAACCTTTTTATATTTTTTTTAATATCATGTCGGTGAGACCGAAAAGTATTATTCATATTTCATCGATATGTAATTCGTATCTTAATCAAATTTCCAAAAAAGCACGTTAAAAAAATGAGCTAAGCTTGGTGTTAATTGGCAAGTGGACTGTATGATGAAAAACTGAACCTTTTATTCAATGTTCTATATTCGTACATGAACTCGATGTTGACACAATTTAAATCGTAATATTCACAAAGGTTCTTGTGGGGCAATACACATTCATCCCACGAGCACTACAATTTTTGAATCTTTTTAGCGGCGATGCACGATGATGCTTAACCCTTGACCTTCGCTTCCAGACTGACTTGATTTTGTTTTTGGCGCAACACAGGCGTAAGTGGAATCGCCCCTCTGGTCGACCCATCGATCGCAATCGCACAAACTGGCAAATACACGCGCTCTAGTAAAGCATAATACTTCCCGCTACAAAAATATTCATATGGGTTACTCTCGGGTTTGAGTTCTTAACACTTGGTCATCCAAGTACTAACTATTAGGTACACAACTTACAGAAAAGCTCGGAACTGTTATGAAAGAAACGAATGATCAGGTTTGGAATATTACATCTTCAGTGAAAATTCCTAAATATATTTCTGAACACGTGATAATATCCAACCATCACTATTAGGGTTACTATAAACATCTATACATATGAGTTAGTCACACTATTTATAACTCAAGAACGGCTAAACCGATTTGGCTGAAAATTGGTGAGGAAGTAACTTGGAACCAGGAGACGGACATAGGATTGTTATCCTGTTTCGACGTGTTTTCGGAAATTCCTCCCCTTAGTGGTTGAAAAACAGACGCCAAATTTGTATGAGACAACGTGATGCCTTGCTCCAATCTACTTCAAATTTTGCATAAATTTCATATTTCGTATTTCATTGAAATAAATCACCTTATGGGGTTGGAAAGCGGTAGAAAGTTATTTTAGGGTTTAATACAGCCTGAACCACTGATCATAGAGATCAGAAAATTGGAGGGTGTGTTTTTTGTCTAACGTAGGCATCCGATAAGAAAGGGTTCCCCGAAATTCCATCCCAAAGGCGGTAAAAATCAAGGGCAGAGTTTTGTATGCCTTGGTACAATCTACTTAAAATTTCGCATAAACATTCCTCAACAAAATAGATGAAAGACGAGTTTTGTATTTTATTGAAATTATTCGCCTAACGATTTGAAAATTGATAGAAAGTTATTTTAGTAGATAGATCTATAGATGCTTTCACGGTCGATGCTCTTCAGAATTGTTATCAATCGTTCCCCCCTTGGCAATATATACACGGAAACCTGTCGAACCTCTCTTGCTCAGGGATCTTTTTTCAATAGAACAGCTGAGCTTTGGAACTCCTTGCCAAAAGAGGTTTTTTCTGAGGCTTACAAACTCCAGAGATTCAAAATGAATGTTAATTCGTATTTCCTGTCCCTCGATTCACGCGGTGTTCTTTAAACATTACAGGGCTTCCCTTTTGCGTGAATCTGCATATAAAAAAAAATCTGAAACTGTGGGTGTGTTCTTTGCATGGCGTAGGCATCCGATGAAAAAAGAGTGAAAAACGGGTCAAAGTTCAATAGAATTGATAAAAGGCGTGTTCCGTATTTTATTGAAATTCATTGTCTAACGGAGTGAAAAAAAGGGTTTAAGACATTTTCTACTTTTTCCAAACGCTCTTTCGAATGCGCCTACATAGCAGAGCTGTGATGAACCTGATAACACTTAGTACTGAGAACTACACAATATAATTACATCACACAAATGATTAACGACCAACGAAGTGGGCACGGGTCAGCTAGTATATAATAGTATATTATGCAACGATCGTGTAATGATGGTTATTAATACATGAGCATCAATCGGGATACGAAACGAGCCGAGGGTAAGTTTCGTATGGTTGATGCGAGCGTATTGATAACCATTACATAAGAGTTGCATACGCTTTTTTATCTACACCCTATAAATAGTGAAAAACTACAAATATTATATTTATGTTTGGATTGCACACAATAATACTAATTAAACGCATTTCTTTGAAAAATTCTACAAAATTGTAATAGATGGTATTACTTCGAGAAATAAAACGATGAGAAATGAAGAGATGATCAAAATTGAAGAAAAAAAGATTATTCGAGACCGAAATCGAACCCATGTCTCTTTCAACTAGCTAATAATACAATCTCAGCGCCTTACACTGCTCGCCCACGGAGAGCTCACAAAATATTATTGAAAAAATAAGAAATAAATCATGCATTTGTCAAATGAAAAATTCAATCACTTTAACTATATTTCTGCCGTTGAAGGTGTCGAAGGTGATTCTCTCATATCGCTGGTATCAGACATTTTGTTATTATTATCGAAGTTTGGCTATATTCTTCAGAAATTCAATACCTATACCGATTTTGACTTGTCAAACGTCAAATGCAGAGCATGCACATCATGCTTGATTGGAAAGTAATGGGTTTCTATTGGTTGAGAATCTGTATAGTAATGAAAAATCTGTATCGTAATGGATTTCATTATAAAACGGGTTGTGGGCATATAAGTGTATTATTAGAGTACGGGTGTAGATAAATATATGAAACTGATGAGATTAATTCAGTATATGAATTATTGGATGTCGATTTTATATTATTGCAAAAATTTCCATCTCAAATTCCATGCGGCTTGTGCTCGAAGTAACAGTAATTATTTGTTCAAATAGTACAAAAAATGCATGTTTTTGGAACACGTTGAAAAGTTGCCGAGTCCTCATTTTTTGTGAAAATTGAATAAAAAATACTGTATCCAATCGCTGATTTTGATCAGCTGTCAAGATTGCAATAACAAGTACATCGGCCAGAGCCGACGAGCTATCGAAACCCGTTTCAAAGGGAATTTTGCACACATTAAATACGGAAGGTTAGAAAAATTCAGTGTCGCCCAAAACTCTGTAGACAATAACCACAAAATTGGTGAAAGCAATCTGAAACTGATCAAGCATGTGCATGACACAAGACTACTCGAAGCATGTGAGAGTCCCGAAATAGCAAAATGTAAAAACAGCATGAATGGTGACGAGGGACCTATCCCTTTCAGCCCGCTTTTCAATTTATTGCTGAGGAAGTAATCAGAATAATCAATACTAACAGATGACGGAACTTGCAGGTAGTGAGTTTATTATCGAGAAATTAATTAGAATAATTATCAGTAACAAACAAAGTCCATATCGGACCAAAGAACTTTGGGTATATAAACAACTAACCCTAGCTTTAAATTTATTATCAATTTTCTTCACCTGTAGATGCTAACCTTGTAAGCGAAACGCGCTTTGAGTGCAAAAATATCAGTTTGGTGTTAGGGTGATTCATCTCTAGGAAAAATTTTGGTATATGTAGCCTGCATGTTCAACATACTGATGGAAGTACAAAAGGTTTAATATATTACGTAACGACAAGTATAAGTAGCCTAATACGCACGAGCAGAAAATTGGACAATTGAATGTAGTCATGAAATCAAATTTAACAGCTTCAATGTTACAATATTTTATCATTCAAATAAAAAATTCCGGAAGCGACCGCCATTAATTGAAATACACGTGTATTCCAAATGAGCTATTACTAAACAGCTGTCGAATACGTAATGAACGGTTTAAACTAGTGGCATTCCAACCAGAGGTAGGGATCGAGCCCGACATTCATGGACTCGGGACCGTCGGCTTTACGTCCCCTCCGAAGGACGGCATATCCTCAATATATCTTGTGCTCATTATATTGTCAGCGAGCTATGATATGGTACTTCGCTGCAGCTGTACGGGCTTTCGACACGGTATTTCCCTGCATGGTCACCCATCCAAGTACTAACCGCGCTCGGCGTTGCTTAACTTCAGTCAACCTGAAGAGCTGGGCCATGCCCTTCAGAAAAATTATTATTGCCATAATGTATTTCTCCTATACGATCACAACTCTTATTGTAACTCACTTCCATGATTAGTTTTGATGGTTTGTTTCCTCATGACGCGACGTTGAAAATATAAAAGTCAAATTCCGTGAATTTTCAGCCGACCTCATAACTCAGCAGCTCTTTTTTTTAGATGACTATGATAAAACATTCCATAAATTGAACAAGCAGAATATTGAACGAGGAAAAATTAATAAGAAATTATTCGAGTTCACAAACTTCTGAAAACATTTTTTATAGCGCAGAGAAGTTTTTAAAAGCTTTCAGAAGTCTTCTCATGGTTTCGTGAAGATATTTGAAGGAATACAGCTGAAACGACTCTGAGCTACAGGCAACATAATTCGCCATTGATCATATCCTCCGTTCCCGTGAGAGTTCCAGAACTTCGTTGATCCATTCGTATAGCTCGTGCATCTTTGAATGAATATCTAAAATAATAAAAAAAACGGTTTACTGATAATTGAATTTGAAATGACTCATTATTGTTGCGAAATCATATGCCAGTTGGCCATTAATTCCAGTGATGCTTGATTTACTCTTCCTATTTATGTAAGTTACCAGCTACGAAAAGACATTCATTTACAACTATATATGTAGTGCTGCCATTACTAACGTCATTGAAGTTTGGGAAGTGTCACATTACATACCTCTACTTCCCGCCCTCATTTCATCCATTCTAGACTTTATCTGTGATTTATTGACTTTATCTGACATTTATTTATATTGGTGACAATTATATAGCCCGTAGTCACGGAAACAATATATCTACTTGATTATTCTGAGAAAACCGCGTTCTTGGTAATTTGTCGTTAGATGTAATATTTCAGATATTCTCAGAAAGAAACAGAGATCTATTTATTTTAATCGTAAGATGATGGTTGTGAATAGAATAGTATACAAAACTCAATAGGACGTTTCATTCCTGTCTCGAGATCATAGCTAACCTCGGCGCTTTGCGTCTCGGTTAACTAACTGATCTCACGACAGAAATGAATCACTTCCCACCTCGGTGTGTAATATACTATTCTCATGAATAGGGAGTATGCATAAAATTTAAATTTGATCTTTAATATCGCCATATTATGATTCAAAGGCATTTTGTTCATTCAGTTATTATTTCAAACCATAAAATATCATATAAAAATCAAAAAATTAGGGAGGAAAATTAAAACTTACAGAACGCGTCACCACTGGCTGAACCGAAATGTGGCATCAGACGACAAAACTGTGGATTTATCGGCATGGATATTTATACTGTGATAGTGGTAAAATATTTCAAAACTGCATACCAATGACGATTTGTTGTGAATCTAGAACGATGACTGAGAGTTGTGTTATCCAAGCACAATTGGACAATTTACTGAAAATAAAGACATTTAGGATGTCATCATATTTTGCATCTCGATTTTACGTACGCAGAGATCAAATTGAATTTCACTTCGAAAAATAGTTTGAATACTTTCAAGCCTATTCATATTTTTTCTACATCATCAAGATGTTAATGAATGATTTATGATATAACAAAAAATCATGCATAATGTTTATATTCAATAAGTTGTTTTCTTCAAGTCTCAATGCTAAAAAAATAGATCACTTGAATTAGCATGATCGCTTTGCAACGATATTAACAATACAAAAATTGGTATGAATATCTTTCCGACCAGCAGAAATCGAAAAAATCGATGTCACACTGAAGCTTTTGTGGGAAATGCCCAAATTGCATCGTAGACTTTGGAAATATACACAGTCTGCAACTACAAAAAACAGTCCTGAACGAGAACTGTGGTTCTTGTGCGGCCTGCCTGTATGTCGATTTCTCACATTTCCATTCCATCGATATCTCCTTCACAATCGATTGATCACGCTGGTTTCAGCCATTAAAACTTCCGCAACCCTTTGAGTTGGGCCAGCTTCGAGCATTCCATCTGCTCGTAATTGTTCCTCACTTGTCAAATGTTGTTACGGCATGTTCAATCAATGCCTGTATGAATCTAACCAGGCATTTCGTTAATTTGTATTCTTCAAACGATATTCGGGAATGTGCATTTTATTCGACACTAAACATTTTTTTGTTTTTTTATGTCGAATTTTTCTCGCGAGCAACAACTACCGTTTATTGAGATATTGGTTGTAAAAAATGTCTGTATGAATTGTCAAAGTGTACCAGGTGTTCCTGAAGAGTTACATAATTTTCAAATGCAGTTTCGACGAGTGTACTTTGCTTCAGTAAATCTCGGAAAGTGGTTGATAGTTTTGAACGTTGTTTGAAAAATTGGTAGGAGTGATTATCTCCTCTGGATTTTTTTAAATTCAAAAGTCGTTTTTGATATATCAGCAGTTGAATTGAAAATTGGCAGAAAGGTCTGAATCTTTGAGTTCCCAAATAACTAATTTTGCTCGAACGCCGACTTACATTAGATTCAGATTTGTATCTGCCGATTCAATCCGAAATCATGATAGAGATTTTCTTTTTTACTTGGTGCTATAGGCAAATGTCCGTCGGTTGTTCAGATAGTAATTCTGGTAATCAAGCAAACCAGTAGCATTGCGGATGTTCGTGGGTTTTCCTACATTTGAAATAGCAGATACACTATCCAGAAATCAGTAAGACGCCACAGAGCGCTTAATGGACTTTTGCTTCAAAAGACAAAAAAAATCACAGAACAAATATATTCTGATGTTGAAAAATGCGTTTTGGAGATGGCACATCACAGATATACACTAAACATGTCTTTACAAAGTATGAAGATTATCGCAACAGGGCTGAAATCAGATACCTTAAATCTATTATTGGTACTCAGGAAAGTTTGATCTTTCAATTTGAAGAGATTCAGTTCCGATTGAGATATGGAATCGTAATTTGGGGAAACTCACTGCTCGTAATGTTTTTTGATGCAGAAGAAGATCGTGTGATGCATGCAAAAATTATCAATACTCACTTTTTATGGCTTGTTCGTAATGAAGTTTTCGAAACACATGAAATATGCAAGATTTTCATGACCATTGATGCATGATAATTACACCCGGCTGAGGAATAACTTTCATTTCAGTGGTCTGGAAAATCTCCGACATACTCAAACTAACATTATATTATGTTTTACCAGTTAAAGCCTATTCTATATAATATCTCAATGTCTCTAGGTGAAGTATCTAACACATATTTTGAATCTCATTTATATATTATGTATGTATTCCTTGTCTGCAATTATGTTGAAAATATTTCAAACCAAACTTGGTCTCGAGCATGTATGTCCTGAAATTCATAGTAACAACAGAAATTGATTGAAATTATTCGGTTCGCTATTGGAACATACAAAGTGAAAATGCCAATTTTTTATTTTGAGCGCCTTCCTTGGCGAGAATGAACATGTCGAAGACTCTCTCATATAAATTTTCTGACTACTTACCCGTTCAATTGAACTATTTATAGATTCTTGATCTGATCAATAGTTTCCCCAGAATCAAGTTGTTTTCAACTGAAAATCGGAAGAATCATCAATTCTGGTTCTTTCCATAACATAGTAATGTTTCATATTATTGATTCTGTCATTTGCAGCCTGTTTTTTTTGTACTCTAACCCTTGGTAAGCTGAATTTTGAAAACACTGACAAACGGTAATCAAGATACACATTGCAAATTAAGGTTTACTGATGTCAGAGAATTGAACTATTTTACATTACTACTTCTTATTTCCATTTGTGTAGTAATATACATAGAAAGTTCATAGCGTATCGATAAAAAAAATGGCGTGAAGTATTTTTGAATAACTGGACTTGAAGAGCACTTGTGATCGGAAAATCGCCCGTGTTTCAAAGACTCATTCTACAATATTGAATTTAACACACAAGCTGAAATTTTCATCACATTATCTTGTTAGACTTCTGTAACAAATTTGTTGGCTCGAACTGTTTTGAATATTCTCTAGTTGAAAATTACATAAAATCATTATGGGGTAATTGGGAATTAGTCTCTATCATTCTGATGTTAGGTGTTTATTTATGTTTCATGCTTGTCAACGAGCTCACATTTCAGCAAAGAAACAAATCGATAATTCCGCCTAACTGTCACTAGTGTGATAATGAGCGCCTACTGTCTCCAGACGTGGATTTTCCACTTCGAAGAAGGCCTGGATACGGCCTTCTGCACGATGAGAAGGTCTTTAGTGATGAACTGAGGATTTTCTGCTTTTTGATTATCTGAAAAAGGACAGTTAATTGTAAATATAACCCACTAATTATTTCAGCACCATATTAGTAAAAAAAATGTAGATGAGACAATATTCAATAATGCATCTATAATTCTGGATTCAACTGTTGATTTTTTGAAACAAGTATGTGAAAAATATAATGAAACCAAGGAAGTCTGATGATGAAATAGCAAATCGAATGAAGAAACGAAACAAAAAGTTTAAAATATGTGGTTCAGAACACAAGAGCCCACTTTGATTCTATGTATTATGCGTATACATCGCCCTACCTGCTGAATATATCTCCTTTGCCGCCCTAGTCCTTTCTCAATAATCAAAATATATGATAAATAATCCTATACCTGAGAGAAGAAAAGGAAACTTTCCAATGTATGAAATAATGGAATTGATGAAATGGTTATTTATGTTGACGCACATCAGAATTGACATACCAAATATCACTCTGTGTACCTTGCATTCCGGTAACCCCTACGAATCTCATTCCAAAACCTCCTCAGTATCCAAATACAAGTATATCCAAAAACAAAAGACACCTTTGTGCATATTCCACTTGATTACTTATTTACTTATGGCTTATTTAGACCGCCTTACTCAAGATGGCCGCGAATTTCTTTAGTTCTTGAAAAAAAAAAGAGAGGTCGCTGACTCAGCCGGTAGTCAATTGTTTAGACTAGCTATCGATATAATACTTAATTATCTCTATTTGACGGAGCCAATGGTCAGTTATATTTTTGAACAAATAGTTTGGCCATCAAAGTGCAGTTTTCCTTCCGTAAATATTGTCCGCGATACAATCAATGAACGCAATTTTTTGTTTCGGCGTTTATATTCGTTTCCAATGAGATGAAATATCAAGACACACGAATCTAGTATCTGAATATTGGAGTAGAACGATTTTTCAATTCTCCGGAAAACTGAAATACATTGCCCCGCTGGGTATTATAGCTGTCATGATCCTTGAACTGGAATGGCTACTTGAGTTAAGTGATTACTGGCTTGGAAAGTAGGATACAACGAATAAATTTATAGGAAACACTTTATATGTAACATGTTTGGATGAGTTTAAATTTGTGTAACAATCACGATTTATGTGGGGGAGCGCTTTACGAGATCTAGAGAAAAAGCTTCTGTTGGGCGACATTTCATCATAGCGTAGTTTATCGAAAAACTACATGTTGATCTGTCCCTGGACGTTGAAAATATAATATTATTGTGATCTACTGATTTGTTATAACAAATAGAATCCGGCATCGCACGCCATGTGATTATTAAAAATTGAAACTCATCATCTTCATCCACGACGATGAAAGTCACTTGGGTTTCTATACAGTACACTACAATTCTAAAGAGAAATGACATAAACCACTGATTGTAGAGCAATCAATAATTTGATAGAAATTGATAGTTCGAGTTTGGTTACTGAAGGAGCACCGAAAGAATTATTTTCGATGCAGTTTAGGACTATGAAAATGATATCATCTGTTTAAGTGAAACCTAGTTGTCAGGAAAAATTTGTAGTTCCGAAATTTTTCCTAGTGATTACCTAGTTTTCTAGTGCGATCGTAATTTAGTCGCTACAGACCTTTCGACAGGTGGAGGATCATTGACAGCAGTGAAAAAATGTTGAAAACGTTCAAAATCAATCTTTTTGATATAAATGAAGCTTTCCACAGTAGTGATATCGTTGGAATCAGGGTACTTTTTAATAATTGCTTACTTGTCGTGTACTCTATTTACGTTCCCCCATTTGTTAATGGTACAGAATTTCAGCTGTTTTGTGAGGCTTTCGAAAGCATCAAGTGTAGTGTATTTGATAATTGTAAATTGTTAATATGTGGAGATTTCAACATACCATATTATGTCAAAGACAATGATAACAATATTATCAACAATTTTTGTTCATTTATAGACTCAACAAATCATAACAATACTCACAATATTGATAACAGACTGCTCGATTTAGTTTTATCTAATTTGAAATGCTCCGTTACTAGGGAAAGTTTACCATTCGTCAACGAAGATAGTCATCATCCTGCCTTGAATATTGAATTTCAGATTCAAGAGTCAAATAATAGAAATACCTTTACTTGTGATAAAGAATCATTCAGGTTCAATTTCAAACGTGCAAATTCCACAAAAATGTACAGAATGTTTTATGAAGTTGATTGGCTTATTATAGATGGCATAAACGATGTAAATGAAGCTTGTTCTTCGTTATAATCGGTAGTTGATAATATATTTAGTACCTGTATACCTAGATACAAGACTGGAACTCAGCAAATATATCCTCCATGGTTTACAGCCGAAATCAAAAATAATATAAAAAAAAACATAATGCACATAAAAACTACAAATAGTATAGAACGTTTAATCATTTAGAAAAGTTTAGATACCTTCGTAGTCTAATAAAGAGATAGATTAGTGTTGCATACTCGGCTTATGTCCAAACTGTTGAGGATGAAATTAGTACAGATCCCACTGAATTTTGGTCTTTTGTAACAAGCAAGAGAATTAATTCCAGAATTCCAAACACCATGAAAAATGGAAATTCCACATTTAATAATACTGCTGATATTGTGGAAGCGTTAGCACAGTTTTTCAACTGTATATATTAAATCTGATCCGAATAGATTCAAAAACAATATTGATAATAATTACTCGCTTATCTTGCTCAGTAATGTCACTGAAATGATGTAATCATCTCTTCAAAGAGACTCAAGAATAAAATGACATCAGGAATCGACAACATTCCAAGTTTTGTTGTTAAAGACCTTATCCACGCCCTTGCTAATCCACTAAGTAATATATTCAATCCTATTTTGCAAACAAGTGAATATCCTGATATATGAAAAATGACAAAAATATGTCCAATCCTCAAGAGCGGGGATACCAGTGACATTTGCAACTAGAGATCGGTAGCTATTTTATGTAATTTCGAAAAGCTCTTTGAAATAATATTATACGATAACATTTATCACTTTGTTAAAGGTATTATATCACGAAATCAACATGGGTTTGTACGAAAAGATCAACAGTCACGAATCTGCCATGCGTTACTCAATTCATCTCTGAAACCTTAGATTGACAAAGTCAAGTGGACATTGTTTACACAGACGTCAAAAAAGCCTTTGACAAAATAGATCACTACATACTTTTACCTAAACTCAAGTATGTGGGCCTTTTCGACAATTTGTTATCGTTGATGAAATCTTACTTAATGAATCGATTTGAATTCGTGGAATACGGCGGTTCAAATATATGGCTAACTCAGGTGTTCTTCAAGGGTCGAATTTGGGGCCGGTATCATTTTTGATTTTTAAAAATGATTTGGCACCGGAATTGTCCAGTTATCATTGACTTTTTGCCGATCTAAAAATTTACAACCGAATTGACTCAATACAATATTGTTTATCTCTTCAAAATTGTATAAATAAGGTTAGTAAATGGTGTGAATTGAATTATCTTGAGCTGAATATGTTGAAATGTAAAACAATGTCCTATCACAGAAAACGAAATCCAGTTGTTCATATCTATTCCATAAATAATGTGATTGATACTTCAGAAATGTCAATAATTCAAAGATCTTGGGGTTGCATTCGTTAGTAAATTGACTTTTACCGACCACATTAACGAAATAGTGAAATCCTCCACAAAACTTCTTGGGTAACGTGTACGTAACTGGTCTTGCTTTGGAGGTTCAAAAAACTCAAAATTCTTTATTTCACTTTCGTTAGAAGCAAACTGGAATATTCGACGTTAGTATATCTATCTATCTATAATAATAATAATTCAATAATACTTCTCGAATCTGTCCAGAGGAAGTTTTTGAAGTATCCCTTTTTCGAAGTTCATGGTAGATACTCGGAGAGAGGATTTGATTATAGTGATATGTTGTCAAACTTCGGTCTCGACTCTTTACGAGTAAGGCGCAATTGTTCGGCAATTACTTTCTTGTATAACTCATCACATGAGAATATAGACTGTAGTGATATTGTAAGCCAATTGAATTTTTGTGTACCTAGAATAGAAAGACGGAATGAACAAACATTTTATAATAATCCAGCCAGTACAAACGTCCTTACCAAATCACAAATATTTAATATGTGTCTATACTATACAATGAGATATGTCAGTCCTGTGATATTTATTTTGATCCACTTCAACATTTTCTGAATGAATTGAAATTGAAAAGTTCTGTAATTACTGGGTAGAACCATACTGATATCTAGGTTAAGTTCTCCTTCATTATACCGTTTGTTATATGTGAATTTTTATATTTCCTGTTACTGGCTGAAAACCTGTCGGAAATAAACGATTTATTATTTTTATTATCATTATGACACATATTGTATAACAAATTAATTGCGCCAATAACTCATCTTTATCATCTGATGAAAAGTAGTTTGGAATTAGGTACAGTCTTCTCTATATGCGGTAGAAAGTTCAGAAATAGCTGTATTCATCCCGCTTATCAGTCGCATTTCACTAATCCATGATGTATAGCTTGACAAAATTTCACTTTATCTGTGGAATGAGAAAACTGTGAGCGGAAATCGTGCTATAAGTCAGCGAATCAGCAGACATAGACACTCTGCTGAGTGTGCGTTATGCGTTATTTCCAAGGGTACTGGAATTCATGAAGTATTTATACCTCCGCTGGGGTCAAGAGATCCGAGAAAATCTTATATGAAAGAACATTTCCATTGCGATATTTAATGAATTTTGCTATTTCTAGACTCTCACATGCATCGAGTAACTTGTGTCATGCATATGCTTTATCAGTTTCAGATTGCTTTCACCAATTTTGCGGTCATGGTCTAGAGCGTGTTGGGCGACTTTGGATTTTTCTATCCTTCCGTATTTTATGTGTGCAAAATTCTCGTTGAAACGAGTTTTTTAATAGCTCGTCATCTCTGGCCGATGTATTTGTTGTTGCAATCTTGGCAACTGATTTCGTAAATTCCCAACTTTTCTATATTTTCTAATACTTCTGGATCTCTTCTTTTTTTGATCAACAAGAAGGTGTTTATGAGAAGTTGCAAATGTAACTTCCATATTCATTTTATTGATTCCTTTGAGTCGTCTCTTCATGAGATTGAGGTGATTTCATAGAAATGTTTTTGTTGACTATACATCATGCGAACAGCGTAAGACTACTGAAACTACTATATCTCACATTGGTATTCATAGCTAATTTCGGCGACAGTAAGAAATGAAAATTATTGACAACATTCCTGAAATTCCCTTATCTTTCGGGAACCGTAGGTAATAAATTCGAATTGCGTTTCGTAATGTCAAGCCTCCCCGACTGAAAAAATAATAAAACATCGAAGATTCTTTGATATATTGCATACCACGAAGTTTATGGTTTTCTGTATCGATAGCTTGAGAAGAAAATCTAGATTTATACTACAACGAAAAAATTCAGTGGATTTCTTTTCTCATATTGGGAAACATGAATAATTCCAATCTGTCCTGTTGTTTTGACTAGATTACTGAATGATATTGAGTGGTTATTGTTGATTTTCGTGATGTCGTGAACGCGCTGTTGGTCATTTGAGCCGATTATGTAAACTTTGATCGAGATAAATAACTCGAAAGATTGTCGATAAGGATTATAGGTCATCTTCGTGATAGAATAAGCGGTGATGAAAAAATGTGAAAGTGAAATTGTTCGGAAGTTCCACTTATTCCGTTAATTGGACTCCAGTCCAAAATTTTGCACAATATAACATTTTTTCTGTTCACTTATCGGTTAGCATTTTTCTGATGAAAGTGAAATCGATCTATCATTTAACATTGGTTCAGAATCATTTGGAAATCATTATTTCTGCTCGAATGCTTGTTGCAGTTCCAAGGAAGACATGGGCCAAAACACCATTTCAGAGGATCAAATGACCAAGCATGAATCATAGTATATTATGCAACGATCGTGTATCGATGGTTATTAATACATGAGCATAAACCGAGATACGAAAAGAGGCGAAGGTGAGTTTCGTATAGTTTATGCAAGTGTATTAATAACCATTACATGAGAGTTGCATACCATTGCATTTTATCTACACCCAATATTAGGTTTTTATATTGAACACAATAATATTAGGTAATCACTCGTATTTTTTTTAAATTCTACAAAACTATAATTATTGGTATAACCACGGAAAATACAACAATGAGAAAAAGAAAAAAAATGAAAAAAAATCACTGCCGAGGTCAGAAATTGAAACCGGACGTTCCTGATCACTGCCGGCGCCATTGACCACTCGGCCATGAGAGCTCCTATGATTTGGTCGAAAATAAAAACTTATGTGTTGCATTTGTCAAATGAAAAATATAATCCTTTCGACTGTATTTTTTTCTTGTCTAAGACATCTGTGTCGCTGGTAATTCTTCTATATCACTGCTATAAGACATTTTCATGCGATTATCGAAAATTGACTAAATTCTTCAAATATTCAATACCTACTGATTTTGACTTGACAAACGTCAAAATGCAAATCTTGCACATCATGCTTGATTGAAAAATAATGGGTTCCTATTGGTTGAAAATCTGTATCGTAATGAAAATCTGTATCGTAATGGATTTCATTATAAAAACGGGTTGTGGGCATATAAGTGTATTATTAGGGTACGGGTGTAGATAAAGGAAGATTTTTCCTCATGAAACAATAACCGACTTTTGTTCTCGAGAAGTCGAGAAGCCTTTTTTACAAATATATAATTCGAATATTAAATATCGAAGACAATGGTGGTGATCGGTTTAAGAATGAGATCTCGACTTGTCGACAATCGCATCTTTCTAGAAATTCTAGCATACTGTTAGCAGTATACGGGGTCGGTGATAACGTGATTCCTTCCTCCTAAGATGTTAAACATTGTTTCATGGAGCGAATAATGTTTTCCGTTCCCTTCGTAAGAGTGGCTCGGTGCTGTTCTCTTGAAGGGTAGCAGATGGCTGGCGTCGAACTATCAGGCCGGTTCTTGTATTTTTTTAACGATGCCAAGAATAATTATCAGCCTATCTATGTATTTCGTTCACCCTGTCTAGAAGGGTGGCCTGCAGTTTCAAGACTGGCATCTCATGGGTGGTTGCATGTTGTGGTAGCAGAATATCAGGCAAGGGTTGCTGTTGTATTCTTCTGTAAAGGTTCTGAATTGGCACCCCAATGGAAAGGTGATCAGATGGGCCCCCTGAGGGTGGTGATGTCCGTGGTGCTACAGATTGTCTGGATGTGGGTGGCATTCGAAAAAATGACAATGTGGTGGGCGTCGTCCACTTGTTCCTGGCTCATTGAGACGGGGTAGCAATTGGAAAGGCCATTGTCGATGCTAAGAATTTGGAAGGTGCAATTGCTCGTGGAGGTTGTTGCAAGACCATTAAGGTCCAGGCAGGGCATTGTCGAATATTGAGAATATACCCCATATGTCATCAGATATGGTGTGGGTGTAATACTGGTAGTTGGATTTGGAGTAGGAACTGAATATAGCTGGTATTAAGTACCTAAACACATTTGGAAATACTAGTGGGAGTTTTACCATGAAAACTATCTCATTAGTTTTTTGTTATGTTTCCATTCCGATGATTTCATAGCATCGGAATGTATTTGCTGAATCTACCCCGAACAGAAGATTCTCGAAATCAAGTTGTGATAGAAATATAACCATAGTTTCGAAATCTTTAATTTTTAGAACACTCAGATGCGCTATGTGCAGTCTATATTTGAATCAATAATTGAAGAATATAGTTGGGTTGTTTGAAGGCTTTCTTCTTTTCATGATAATCATCATAAATGAAAGTCTTCCGCATCTAAATTACCACTGATACTTTTGAATATACTACCAAAGCCATCTATAAGTCAAGTCCTTGGTCTTCTGGAGGGTACAAGCGAATCTAATTCAGTTGATTATAATTGAAGTTGAAAAAATATTGTTTGGTTGTTTTCAATTCTGCAAAGTATGAATGGGACAGTCGGTTATTCAATGCTTCGAGTTATTTCGAATATTGGAATTGGATGAGAGAAAGGTCATCAGATGTAAGGGTGAGGTCAAAATAGTGAATAAAGGTATGGTGCTTTCCTTTGACACGAGCGGTTCCTATTTTGAAGGGTAGGATACCTGGATTTTTATTCAGGGACTCTATTTGAACTTTCTGGCTCATCGTCAGTGATGGGACGTACCTGAAACAATGGTCTTTTGAATCTTGATTTCTGTTGGGTATTTTTTGGTGATTTTAGTTTGGTTGTTATTTTTCGTAACGGTGACTCGCTGAAACTTTGGACAAAGTTTGTTACGCGTTCTGTACGTCTGTATACTAGCGTATTTTTCTATATAGTTGAGTGAAGGTTCGCGTTCGTTCAAATGTCGGTACAGTTCAGCTGTATGAGCTATCATGTAGGCGCTTTGAACAAGATTTTCTAAAGTAGCATTAAAAGAATCTGAGGTGGATAGGTGACCTGTAATAATGTGAATGGGTTCCATCCCTGTTGCTGAATGTATTGAATGATTATATCTCATAATAGCGTATGGCATTTGTTTGATAACATCGAGTCTTTTGTGGGTGTCTTGGGGAATTTTCAGATGTGCGTATTTTGAGAACAATAGTCAGTTTTTTTATTCTTGTTTTTTGGATTGGTATCTTGGAATGTTTGTTTGGGGGAACACGGTCATATTTATTTGGTTGACATACAGGGCAGATGTTGGTATATGTTCGTGTATCAAAATCTAGTTTTGACCAATAGTATGTTTCTATGATTCGTTTTTCCGTTTCGACTATACCTCTATGATTTGTTTTACCTTCGTGGTATTTTTGAATTGTATGCTGTTGATCGTCTGTCCTGAGAACGTCCTCAAGGATGTTAGTACCTCCGACGAATTTTATGATGGTGTTCTGGAGGTATTTTTTATTATTTCACAAAATTGAGGTATCCTATTTTCGTCGGGTCAAGATGATCTTTGAGCAATCTAATCATATCTTGTTCAAAATTCTGATAGTTGGTAGTTGAGCAAATATTCTCTTCTTGTTCGGGAAAATTTCTTTGATTTTTGGGATGGCTAGTGAATAGAATACGAGATCGATATCGACTTGATGGTCAAATTATACAGAGGTTGTTCTGAAATAGGGATTCTCAGAACTGGATCTTCTTCTATATTCGAGTGAACAGTTACACAGTCGTACTCTTGTGCATAGGCATTGCCATTAATGACATTTTCAATGGGGGCATCGGTATTAGGGACGTCTCGATTTTCATTATTACCACTGGCAATAGTTTTGTTACTCTATATAGTATCTCCACTACTCTTACTGGTATTCGCATTGTGACTGTTGGCTCAATCAACGGGCTGCTATGCCTGTGCTTCTCTCTTTACACTTAACTGCCTATGAAAGACGTTTCCGGGTGCGTACCGTTCGCGATTTCGAATAAACTGGAGTGAACGATTACATGATCAACTTTTTTTTCACTTTCGAAATCCTACTAACTGCGCCACTTTTGTTTCCCATAACTCTAGAAGCCTTTTAAATCATTTTAGGAATGAAGTCAGACTGAATGTGTGGAATTCCCTTGGCGATGCACCTTCGTCAGAACCTCTGATAATCTGCTTTTTTCTAGGGATTCTAGCATACTTTCAGCAGTATACGGGGTCGGTGATAATTTTATTGGTAGAACAATTTACTAAATACGGAAAGAACCCCAAAAAAAAATGGAATGTCACTACCAAATAATTCTTTACATTCGTATTCAATAAGGAAGATACTCAAAACAATGGTACCGGACGTCCTTGCTATTTTTTCTTTGCAAAAGTTCATTGCTGTCAGTTCAACTTCTTAACGAAGCCGATTCGTTTTTCGGAGGATGAATTCTTTGTCATACATTGAAAACCTCATTTTAACCTCGGCGGAACTGAAACGAAGCATTGTTTTCAGGTAGTCTAAAAAGGTTTGTGCTCTGTGGTTTCATCATCCTTCAGGCAGAGATGGTACGTCGGAAAAAAATCATTCCTACTAAAGTCTAACAATTATTGGGTGATGATCTACGATGAATATGTAAAGGCCTTAAAATGAACCAATGCTGGTAGATTTTGCCAGAATTCACTGTTTATTTGACAGAACTCAAAGCTATGGCAATGACAGTTTCTGATCAGATAAAACCGCTTGCGGCGCATCGGTAATGATGCATCCATTACTCACAAACAAATGAGTGTAGAGAATCAATGGATGATCGAGAAAAGTAGAGATCGATGAAAGATGATGACAATTATTCTCCTACCTCATGATCAGTTTCGAGTATACGAATAGTTGCGTCTTGTATCTTTTGTAAGGATATGAAAAGAAGAACGATATTTGATAGCCATTCAAATCACTTCAACACATTGCCCTCTTTAAAGATATCTGATATGTTTTTCCTTATCTTTCAATAGTAATTTTGATTCATGAACAAACACTCTAAATCAGAAATGCACAGATTAAAATTTTTTTGCGGATAAATGGTGTACATCAAAAACTAGGACATCACAACATTTTTGCTCTGCTACCTCGGTTTGTTGCTATTGTTAGCTGCCAGCACAGGACACAGAAATGAATTTTAATCAGTAACAGCCGCCTTTCCGTTCAAAATTTTGAAGATTATGGTTAACGACAACCGAAGGCCTTATTGGCGGTTATTTCGTTCCAACTAGGAAGATACTGAAACTCAAACTTCTATGATAGTTTCAATTGAATTTGACGTCGATCTGTCATGCAATGCGTTTTTGAAATTTTGAATACTATGGAGCATAATTTTCAAATTTATTTCATGGAAGCAGTTTTCTGTGAGTTATGAGCAGTTGTTCGTTCCAAGAGTAGATGATGACTATCTTCTCTGAAAAATGCGCAGAAAAGTCATCGTTCATTACAAACCATAACTAAACTACTCAACTATAAGAATCTCTTCGGAATGAAATTTTCAACCTTTATTTTGTGTTATGAGAACAGTTTTCTTCGATATTCACGATATCCCCATTGAAAGAAGACTCACATAACGCTATAATTTCTCTTGAAATTTCAGGTAAGTTACAGAAAATAATGTATTCTTTCAAACTGCGTTACATAATGTACAGCTTATTCAATTCAACTTGGCACAGTAATTTGTTTAAACATCCGGTTGCGCACCTATCTGACAGTATATTTCAAATGGCTGATTGTCCCGCACTACGCAATAATTTCCGTGCCAATATGAAATAAATGGGCAAGCTATAAGTCGTCTTAGGCTATGTGACGCTTCTCGCAAAGGAGATGGTGTAATTTGGTGGCGAGATGTATTTTCATTATTGGTTGGTTTGTATCGAAAGATATAAGTATAGTAAATTCGTCATCAGCTCGTCGATAATACTGTATTCTGCATTCGTAGTTTTTACAGTTTTATCTATCCGATTTTGTTGAAAACTTGGGGTCAACAACCGTTACAGGTATGTGGCGCCTTAGTTTTTTGTTAATACAAGTATGCCGTGACCTATCTAAACTTGTTTCTATTATCTGTGGTCCTCAGTTTTCATCAGTACAATTGGGAAGAATGTATGAGGAACATTAGAAATATCCACCCATAGATGGAAACTTGTGACAAATTAGTCCTGAACGGTTAATTCCAAAATGATAGATTCATAGAAAATTATCACCTCGTGCTCTACAAAAATAATGATATCAGAGGCTATAAACATGTAGACATCGACAGATTTTATATGTCCCATGAAATACTTATACAATGAATTATATAGTTAATGATCGATGTAATGATGGTGGATTATTACCTCAATACAAAGTGATGCGGTCATTGTTCCAGGAGAAAATTGACAATATCTAAGATAAGGATGTCATTTGAAGCACATTCAATAATTTGAACTGGTGAACTGGTTTGCACTAGCCATTGGTATCAGTTTATTTAATCTCAGAACATGGTATAATTATGAGTTATTTGTCTACAATTTATGAAACTTGAGAAACAACTACACTCATAACAAACCCACAGAGTAGCCAATGCAGATAGAAATGATGTGTTCAAGGAAAATGCTTATCTGATATGGTCAAGTGTTCACCACATCGACATAAAAGTGACCCATCTCAAGAATTGAAAACTGATTCATCCGAGCACGAGTCCTCATAATTCAATTCGGTGTCCTCTACTGAAACTCCAACTTTCTCCAAGGATCGAATCGAGTTAAATTGGCGTACTCGAAAGTTAGCTCGTTTCTTTTTCAATTGTTGGCATTGTAATCGATCCACCGCGTCGAAGAACGTGAATTGAATTGAAAGATCTACAATACCGACAGGAATTGTAGATTCCGCAACATTGAAAGAATTATATGCAGGGTCGTATCAAGATCCAATCGAGTGTACCATGAATTGGCAGATGCACGAGTCCGAATTTTAATTATACACAGAACACTCGACTGCAATCTTGCAAAAGAGTTCAGAATCATGTAGATCATGGATGTGACTAAACCCTTATGATTCACATAGGACTTTCAGGTTGAATGAAAATTAGGAAGAAATACATTGAGCAGCAGCTCTTCACGCGTTCGAATCAAAATTTCAATATTTAGCTGTAAATGAAAAGACTTTTTCTGAGGATCAATTACCCTTACACCAAACTGATATTACTTTTCCAGGATCATTGTTCGACTCTGAAAGAAATGAAAATTAGGCTCAAGAAAACCCGGGGATATAACTGCGGCACTTCTGAATACCGGAGGCATAAGGCCACCCATCTATTTCATATGACTTTAAGCTTCATGCCTCTGTAAAAAGGGACTTACAACAATCCCTAAGGATAGTGCAGGAGTTCACGCATGCTGTCGGTATGGAATTCAGGAATGACAAATGTGTACTGGTTCATCTCAAAAGAGGCGATGCCGCAATTTTGCTGAGCATATAGATGGAAGCTTTCTTTATCCTTCGAATGATGGAGAGACATACAACAGTGTGGAACAGTGTCTCACCCAATAGGTGGATTTGGTAAGAAATGCTCTCTTTTGCTAGTACGGGCAGGAACTGTGGCAGATCGGGTTTTCAGAGCTGTTGGGCAAGAACAAAGTTTCTGCCATCAACAAACTCGTCATTTCGATTCTACCCTACTCCGTTGGAGTAGTTGCGGAAAAATGAAGTGAAGACTCGTAAAATGTTACAAATGCACAGAAGCATGCATTCAAAATCGTCCGTTCCACGGTTATATCTCCGTAGACAACAAGAGGGCTGTGGACTTTCGAATTTGGAGTGTCTCCATAACTGAAAGGTATTGGATAGAGCGTAGAGAATCTTCAGTAGTTCGGATCTCCTCCACTGCATTTTTCGATATCATGTAAATGCAGGAATTGTAGCCTATTTAGTCAAGGCAGCTAGGCGCGTTGCTAACAAACTTGGTATAGTTTTCGACACCGAATTGAGAGTAGTGAGCCTGCCTGAAGGGGATACATGGCGATAATGCATGCTCTGTGGTGCGTGGTACACCTGGGGTATGACGCCTTTACCGCACAAGATCTTAAGGATACTTTATCCCATTTTCGTAGCCGTGGCCATGTGCTGTTCCTCGCCAAAGCTGTTTGAGCTCACGTTGAGGCTGCAGGCAAACCTATGCATAGAGTCGTGGCTTGTTTGTTAAGCTGATATTTGCCTATCTCAGGTCAGGTGAGCTGAAATCGGAGACTGAAGCGTTCACCATAGCGTGCCACGACGGTGTCTTCAACACCCTCGTCTACTGGAGTATAAAGATGGGCCTAGAGGTCCCTGATAATAGATGTAGGGATTTACTCTACGAACTCTGCAGGCTCTATCTACCCAGACTATTCTGTCAAACTGGTGGTTCGGATCAAAAGTGTTCTTGTTGGTTCCAGACCAACGCATTCTCCGGATTCAAGATCATACCTGACAAACTGGTGGTTGTGATCAAACGTGTTCTCGTTGGTTCCATACCAACGCACTCTTCGGAGTCGAAATCATACCGGCCTGCTACCGGCTTACCGAAATGCGGCAGAGATCTTGGGCGGTCGCATGCAGAAGGCGTTGCGTGTGCCCTGGACTCATGATTTTCGGAGCCAGTGAATCATTCACCTTTGCGGGAATGGCCATTTGTTATTGATACTAACGAGTTCGCCTACTGGGTTGAAGTAGGCTGGGAGTATGAGCAGCGCATACACAAGGTGAAGGCTAAGATCAAATCATCGAAACAACACGCGTCTTGTATCCAATGTTTTATGGACAACTTAGCAGCTGAAAGACCATTCAGGAACGCAGTGTGGCAAACGCAGCCAGTTATCATGGGAAGAGGTATTCTTCGAGAATTCTTTTCTGCATCTCACCAATGCTATTTTCCGTTGCGCTCAGAAAAATCCGAGGATATAACTGCGGCACCCCCAGAGACCTGAGGCACAAGTAACCCATTTATTTTAAATATGGATGACCTCGAGCTCAATGCCTCTGGAAAAAGGGACAGTGGTGCAGGAATTCACGCATGCTGTCAGTATGGAACTTGGTATGGACAAATTCCCACTGGTTCATATCAAAAAGGACGATGCGGGGATTCCACCAAGTATGCCTTACTGGTAGACGAAAGCATTACACCCATTTGGGTGTGTATCAACGCCACTCCCAAGAAGTAGATTCAGTGCTTTCCACGCGGAAACTACGGTAGGTCTGATTTTCATAGTTGTCGGGCAAGAACAAATTTACTGCCAACACCATGCTTGCCATTCCGATTCTACTATACCCCTTCGTGGTAGTCAACTGGACTCAGGAAGGGCTGCGGCAACTTGGAGTGATGACTCGTGAAATGATTCATAAGCACAAGAGCAAATCGTCTGTTTCAAGGCTTCGTCTCTTTCGATTACAAGGGGGCGGTGGACTCCCTACTTTCGAGTGTTTCCATAACAGAATAGAACTGGATGGAGACTATGAGGTGATCAAGAATTCGAATTCCCTTTATTGTAGCCTGCATGGAGAAAAGCTCACGTCGGCGCTGCAGAGCATGGAAAATTGCTTCAGCTGCATAGAATTTTCTTAAGGAACATCTAGGACCATGGCTTCCGTGCCAGGCTGACGTTTGCTTTCCTCAGGTCAGGGCTCCGATTTTTGACCACTCGTTCGTTACCGATCGTTTGCAATGTAACGAATTTGCATATATCCGTAACGGATTTGCAAAATGTAACCCGCGTTGTACCAAGCTTATCTCAACAGTCCAACACGCCTCGAACCATTCCTGGACCGTTTTTGTAGTAAACTCGAACACACCTAATGAATTCATCTGAATCTATCTCGCTGAAAACAGTAAAAATCGTAAAGATTTGAATCGTCGTCATAACTCAGACGATATGATTTGTTTGTTATGAAGGATTCATGAATTCTTTATGATAAAAAAATGAGATAGGTACCTATCTGAATTATCACACCTCTAATCGAAGAGAACAGATCCTAAATTTTTTCTCTACCAAGTTGGAAAATTGTACTCGAATCTTGTGTAATTTGTACCGACTTTTTGTAACGGATATAGATGTAGATAGAATTGAAAATTATCAAGGGTGATACATATAACAAGACCTTGAGAAATAGTCGGATGTATTGATTGCATCTTAATTTTGACTGTATATTATTATGATTCAACGAGACATACTTTTCGCATTAGTAAACTGATGAAAGCCCGAGAGCAATGCTCGAGGACTTCATCAACATATGTTCTTGATTACTTATACATAATACCAAAAGATGGCAATCAATTCAGAAACAGGTGTGGGATTTTTGATCTGTATATCATTCATGTTTTTGAGATTTTTTTAACGCCTTTACTTTTATTTCCTTCATAAACTTCTATCGTACACTCTATTTTTAAACTTCATTATCTTCCCTTCAACATTTCAGTCAAACTATCAGACAGAACTCTGCAACTATTTTTCCTTTCAGAGGAGGAATTTATGTCATGGATTGTCAAGTGAACGGAAATATCGACATTATACTGTAGATGACGTAACAAAAACGCTTCAATTCCTTTTTACACAGGCATTGACTAACATTGACTTCCATTCGCGCCTCGAACTTTTCAAATCATCTGAGCGTTTAGCACTTAGCGTTTTAGAAGCTCGGAAACGACTTGATCTGCTAGCTTCTGTGAGACTTCGCCTCGGAAGGCGAGAAGTGCTTTCTGGGATCGCATCGAATTGGAACAGTTCGTTGAATTACGTTAATAAGGCTCGGCGGCGGCGTTGAGGGATTTCGAGAAATTATCTCCCCCTCAATTTTGATATCCATATTGTATTGTTTGAGTCTTCTCGGGTGAGAAACCTTCTTTTTTGCTCTGGGGCTTCGTTGGATCCTGTGTACCACGTAATTTCTCTTCACTATCGTATAGGGTCCTTTCCAAGATGGTGTTGACTTGGGAGGAATTCCTTTTTCATTACCAGAGTTGTGCAACCTCACTCGATCGCCCAACAATCAAGGAGACTCATTGCTCGATCGGACATGCTCCTTGCGACGTTGAATACACTTACAGTGCTTAAAAGCGTCCAAACCAGGTATTCTTGACAAGGCATCTGCGTTGATATGCAATCGTCCTGGTCAATATTTCATTTTGAAGTGAGACCCGTTTAACTTCTCAATCTACCTTGCCACTTGTCCTTCAGCTGTCTTCATATAGAGTAACCACTGCAGAGCTGCATGATCGATTCCAATGAGGAACTCTTTTCCATGCAGGTATTTCTGGTTTGTTGATTATTGCCAGTAATTCTTTTCTTGTTATGCAATAAATCCTTTCTGGCTTGGTCAGTACTTTGCTGTAGAACTCAATCACTTTTACCTGGCCATCTTGTTCTTGTGACAGTACGGATCCTATACCATTATTACCTGCATCTGTGTCCAAGACGAACAGGCCTTGTTGACGAGGGAAATTTCAAATGGGGTTGAAACACAAATCTGAAATTCTCGTTCACTTTCATTGGACCAGACGAATTTCATTCGGTCTTCTGTTAACTTATGAAGGAGTTCCGCAATAACAGCAAATCCCTTCACGAACCGACGGTAGTAGGTGCAAAGGCCTAGGAAGATCCTGACTTTGTGTTTGTCTTTTGGTCTCGGCCAGTCCCTTATTGCCTGTATTACCCTTTCGTCTGTTCGGATACCCTCTGATGACACTCCATGTCCCAGAAAATCCACCTCTTTCTGGAACAATGAGCATTTTTGGAGGTTGAGTTCAAGGTTGGCATTACCGAATTGTTGAAAGACTTCCCGCAAATTGTGCAGATGTTTTTCGAATGTCTTCTCCATAACCAAAACGTCGTCGAGGTATACAAGACAATTCTTTGAAGTGAGCCCAAGCAGGATCAGCTTCATTAGTCTTTCAAATGTTGCTGGAGGACTGCACAATCCAAACGGCATAACAGTGAACTAAAATTGTTGTTCTAAAATTGTTCGTTTCCGTTAACCAGCTGACGAACGTCAACCCTCAGAAGTCGAAACTTGTGCGAGCAATGGGTCAACGAGGCCTTACCTTTTAACGTGCGATTGCCCAGCACGGTGGCCCGGCGAAGATTCGAACCGCGGCCTTCCGCTTGATAGGCAGATGTGCTAACCACTACACTACCGAGACCCAGGGACTGGTCCGTATCGTTTTCATGTATCCCTACTTGCTAATATTCACTTTTCAGATCTAGTGTTGAGAACCAACGTGAACCTGCCAAAGTTGTGAAGGGTAGCTATCCTCCTTGGTGACATCATTAAATTTTCTGTAATCGGCACAGAAACATCATCTTTCTTGGAAACCAACACAAGACACATGTGTAGACCAAGGGCTCGATGATTCTCCAATCACACTTTCTCTCTCATCATTTTGTCAACGAGCTCTTCCACCTCTTGTTGTTTGCCAAATGGAACTCTTCTTGGAGGTTGTCTAATCGTGTTGGCTTGGTCAGTATTGATTCTGTGTTTGACCAAGTGAGTTCTCCTGCTCTTGTCTAATCAAATATGTCACCTTCACTCCTGATGGAATTCTTGGCAGCTTTCAATTCCTCTCCTGGTGAATGTTCAAGTGATTCTTCAAGATTTGTCATAACACTCTCAGAGGCTGCCTTCGTTTCTTGATGTTCATTTGAATTACATTTTGCTGCCCATGTAAGAGGTTCACATGTTCCAATGACATCACCTGCTTCGAATGTTACTTCTTCCGGATATACGTTGGCAACTCTTGTAGGGATGATTTGCTTTGTATTTACCAGTTGTTGGGGGATTCATAACATGGCTGTACTATTCAAACGCAGTACCCAGGGTCTTCATCTACCTTCTCGGAAAATACAGGAATCCTCACAGTTTTCATTAAACGCAGTTTGACAGGAAATGCTCTTTCCGCTGGAGTGGTGAGTACAAATTCCCCTCCTTCAAACTCCATAATCTTCTCTTCGTTGTTGAACCCATAGTCACTGATCAAGTCTTTCGCGACTATAAATTCATCTCCTATATCTACGACGTATACGGTATCTCTGATGGTAAGTCGCCCAAAAAACAATGCAATTTCAGCTTCTCCTCGAATAGGTGCGTTTTTACCAGTGACTGTTCGGAGCACGAAGTTGGAAGAAATGGGCTTCACGCTTTCGGCTCGAAGGATGTCGCAACATACCAAAAAAACTGCAGCACCGATGTCTATGATACATATAACGTCTATTTCATTCATTTTTCCTGCGATGGTAGGGCTATCTGTTGTTTTTTCAGCCTGTTAACTTGAATGACCCTGGGGGCTCTGTTATTGCTATCCAGCATGTGGTCCGATATGCTGGTGATTCTAGTTTTCCTGCAACCAATTGGAAGACTCTGTGGATGACTTCCTCACGGGTGATTGTGTACGTGATGGCACCCTTGAGAAGGATCTTGTGGCATTTTCACTCTGCAGTTTTTTATAAGATGTCCCGGTTTTCCATATTTATAGCATGTTTCTTTTCTTATGGATGCTCATTCCTCTTATCATCACTTTGATTCCATCCTGTCGTCGCTTTTCCTCTAATTCTTCTCTTTTCTGCCGTCGTCTTTTCAAATCTGCAAACTGATTTTGGATAAATTTTAACATGTTCTCCATCGTATCGTACAATGTACTCCTTGTATTCACCATAATAGCTTTCAATATTCTCGGAATTCCTATTTCTGACACCACTGTTACGATTTTACTGGGTTCGTTTACTAAAAAATACTCCAAACATTACTAAACTACGACCGATCCACCATTTTATGAAAGAATCAAAAGACATCTGAACTCACTGCACATGGAACACCTTCCCTCACTTTATCCTATGAACATAAACACTCCTCCACCTTGGCTCATTCATACCCCAACCATTATCACTCACCTCTGCCAGTTCAACAAACATGATACCAACAACCGAGTCATCATACAACACTTCTATGAAATACTCCATCAACATCAAGACTTCGTGAAAATTTATACAGACTCTTCTAAAACAGCACATGGAACAGGATCAGCAGTAATAACACCAGGATCTACACTAACATACAAACTGCCTACAACTACAACAATTCTCACAGGAGAACTTTTTGCCATACTTCAAGCGCTACACTTCGCAAAATTGACGCATTCAAGGAATTTTCTAGTGATAACTGATTCTCTAAGCTCACTGCAAGTAATTGATCAACTATATGTGACCAAACCCCTTGGGGAAGTTGATTAAGAAAGAATTGCAAACATTACAATCCCAGGGCAAGCGAATAAATCTACTGTGGGTCCCTTCACATACAGGTATACCTGGAAATGAGGCAGCAGACAGAAGTGCCCGAGAAGCAATTGGTCACCCAAATCAAGAAACACCACATCGCACTCCACCAGCGGATATGATAACTTATTTGAAATACGAGCTATGGGGGATCTGGAACACAAATTGGAAATCTTCAGAGGCGAAGCTCTTGGAAATCAAACCAAATGTCAACGAATAGACGTGAGCAGGTTATAATGTCTCGACTACGACTAGGCCATACTCGACTGACCCATGAATACCTGATATCCGGAGGATATGAACCAGTATGTGATATTTGTGAAGTTCGGCTGACGGTAAAACATATTTTAGTAGAGTGTCCTATGCTTGAAATTCACAGAATAAAGTTTGATTCCTCTCGTAATCTAGAAGTGATATTAGACTATCGAAACCAAAACAATATTATGGAATTTTTGAAAAATGTTGATATGATAAGGAAACTGTGATTGTACTCACTCCGCCGCTAATAACCCAACGGGTTGAAGCGATTATCTGTAAATAAAAAAAAAATATTTTACTAAACTACTTTTATTGATAATGAAATACAACTACTGTTCTCGCTTATAAATCGCTTACAAACACTTAGGACTTCTAAGCTGACTTGAAAATCCAACACTATTACCAAAACATTGCCGTTACCCGACGAAAATACGTCCTTATATAGTCTGATCGATTCATCTAGAAGTTAAGATGTTCCATTCGCACCTTGAACTTTCAAAATCAGAGCGTCTACAACATCAGGACTATTTGCTCTGAAACGACTTGATCTGCTGGCTTTTTAGAGAATTCGCCTCGGAAGGCGACCAGTGCTTCTGGGATCGCGTCGATTTGGCACAGGTCGTTGAGTTACTGTAATAAGGCTCGGCGGTGGAGTTAGGGGATTTCGTAAAAATATCATCATTTTGCAGGTACCCGTATCCCTTCACATTATATTTCAATGTTTGACTAACTATACCCATAGTTCATAGAGTTAAATTTTTGCGGACATTGTAGCTTGAATCGCTCAATTTTTTTGATTACTTAGCCAGGCGAATTGATATTTTTAATTCTAATGAGTCTATTACCTTCGTCTCGTTTCGGGGTACCTCAACTACTTGTAGTGTTAGATTCGTTTTCACGATATACGAACCTGTATGCGTTGAAAAAGGCTACTGCGTCAACCATAGTGAACAGGCTTTCTGAGGATTATATTGTGACAGTTGACAAACCCATCGCTATTCTAAGCGATAACGGCACACAATTTCATGCGCAAGTCTATATTGACAAGTTAGAAAAGTTGAGAATCACCGTGAAGCACTCGTCGTACCATTTTCCACAAGAAAATATGATAGAAATAGTGAAGAGAGATATTGGTAGAATATTGAGGGCTTTTAGTTCTTGAAAAAATACTGCTTGGGTTCATCATAACAGGGATGTAGAGCATTGTATAAACGGAGTTACATACTCGATGACGGGTTATTCTCCGTGTTTTCTGCACTTCGCAACCACTGAAAGCAGTAACATCTAGAACATATTAGAATTTCCAAATGATGATGTTCAGAATCCGAATAACCTAGAACGGATATGGGGGTTGTTCTACGAGAAAATGATTCTAAGACGCGATGATGATAGATAGCCATTGGCGTCCTTTGAGGAAGGGGATCTAGTCCTAGTGAAAACACATCCTTTGTAGTCGTCCGAAAAGTCATTGATCAAGAAATTCTTTTTGCTTCACGAGGGACCATATCGGGTACTAGAAATGAAAGGTCCCGAAGCGTACTTAATTCGTCAATTGAATGAAAACGTGATGGGGTGCTAAAATATAATCAATCTTAAGCCTTATAAACATAATGTGGATATGTTATAATGAAGAAGTTAGGTTATATAGGTTAGGGTAAGGTGTTGGAAAAATGAAAGTCTTGTGGATTAAAATTATTTGTGAGACTGCATAATTTTAGTGGAGGTTAGTGAAGTGATCTCCGTGTCAAAACAGATTGTCAAGGAGAGAGAAGCGAAAGCAGACTGAGTAACGCTGGCTAAGGGCGACTTCGAAAAGACATTTATTAGTTAGGTTGGTTAGATAGGGATTGCGCTCGTGGTCTATCTGTTATCAATAGGATATATTGAATGAAAAATAATAATAACCAACTGTTTGCCTTTGTGTAGTGTAACTCAACGAACCCATGTCTTCTACACTGTTCAATGTGCATATCCTTTCTCTCTCTGATGTATTATGCTATGTGAAAAACAGTCATGATGGACAGTCCATGTATGGTTGATACAAGTATGCCGTTGTTGCCTATCTAAACTTGTTTCTGTAATCTGTGGTACACTTTCTATATGATTGAACAGTTTCAATAAACGAATCCGTTATTTCATCTATGGACTCCGATGTATATATAGTCCATGATTCTATACCTAGCACATTTCTAAAATTTTTGATAAATGTTTAGTGTGAAAGTAATTCTTCATCTCTTGTATTTTTTGAGAAGATGAAATGGGGATTATGGGGTCTCGTAATCCGTTCAACAGAGACAATTGATTTCTCTAATATAGTCCGAGTTATTTGCTGACCCTAAGAGTGACATGCTTCAAGTGGGATATGGAGTCAAATGAATTCAAAATTGTTATATAATCTTCAGTAAAACCTGTGTCTCCCATCAGATGTCATATTGATGTCACTAGTGATCACATGGTTCAAATGTTTATTTTTCGTTAAATATTTCGAAAGATTCGCACCGAATGTTTTAGGGTTCTTTATATCCCTGTTATCTTCATATCCTCGTGGCAATTCAAAATATTCAAATCAATTGATTTCGATTGCCCCAAATTGACAATATTGTTTTTGACGTACATGATGAGACCATCGTGATCATTGAATTTAAATTGTTATACAGTGTGTTGGATAAACATTAGACATGAATTGAAAGGGTTTTTCCTTGACCATTTGTTTTGAAGTTACAGGGTGAAAAAAATTTGTCACGGGGCATATCATTTCATTATCACAAAGTATATGTGGAGTGGCTCAATATTCAATGATTGTTCGAAATGATTTTTTCCAGCCAGGAAACAAGAATTCAGTCTACTCGTCATTGACTATTGTACCCTTCCGAATACACCAGAGTCGTTTCGTATTGATTCGCAGCCAGCAATTAGCTGGAATTGCAAGTCTCCCAACATTTTTCTGTACTTTATAAAGTCATACTTTTATTCACATCAATTATTTCAACATATATCTAATATGGTTGTAGCAAATCTTGTTCACGTTTACTACTACTATTACCGAGATATAATGTATATTTCATTGAGAATGTTTCCGATATTTTTTTGGAAAGGACCGCATATCCATTCGCATACTGACGAACATCGAATATGAACCATAGAAGGTTGTTCCCTCTTTTCTCAGCCAAATGACAGGAATATTAAACGAGCTGTCTACCGCAGCAGTATCTCTGAGTGTTTTCTACGTTTTCGTTGGGTAATTTCCATCGCCCTTTCACTGAAACAGATGGATTTGATATGAGATAGACCCCGATAACGTGATTCAGCTGAAGAGATAAATATTCGAGAAACGTCGATACCACATGACTTGCAGAAGAAAAAGGCGGAGGATATTATAAACGATAGGGTTTCCGGCAATTGAGGTTCAGAATTGAGCGTTTTCCCAGAAGAAATGATGATCTTGCTACAAAGCGATAGAGCAGATTCATGAGTAATTTCGATATAGAAGAATAGATTCAACATTTTTCATTCTGGCAACTGTTAATCAATTTCATCCACCGGTAGTTTTGAATTGAAATATATGTGAAAAATCAATACATTAACTTATTTTCATAATGAACTATTAACTGTCAACTTCGACTGACTTCTTGGAACTGACTGATATGACGGTACTCCATATAAAAAGGACAATATCATTCCATGAAAAATTTCACTTTGAATAGAAACTCTCATTATGTCAACGAACATGATTATTCAGTAGATATTGAGAGAATTTGACCTTTCCAGAGCATTCCCTAAATATTATGGGGGTTTCCATTCGCGATTCAGCTCATTACTGAAATCTGCATTTGAATAATATCATCCTTAGCACACGAATATATATGAACTACAACATATATCGATATAAAGCCCTGCCCTGAGTTGAATGTGAAACGAGATATCGAAAGTCGTTGGTTGGGACTTATCTTGAAGTGATGATGGGCCCAAAAGCATTCTACAAGTGGCAAGTGGGCTTTTCCTAATGATTCGATTCTCCTCTTGCTAACTCAACATGTTGAGAGTAGTGAATCCACGTTCGGTGCAGTCAAAATGGGACTGGCACTTGAGCGTACCATAAAAATTTTTCAATTGATGATGGCTATTTTATTTTTTAATTCTCTTATTTTCATAAACAAGGCCACCCAACAAAACATGCCCAATAACAGGGTGGCACATAAATAGCAAGATACAATATGTTGTGTGATTCTACATGTATAGAAAAACTATAATAAATATATTACAGCTCAAATCTTATGCAAATATGGTGAATCATCTTCTGAAGTTATACTATATTTGTACAATTTGATTTTGAAAAACATAGAAAATAAACTTATTACTAGTACGGTGGAACATGTGGAACATACATAGTTTCAAGCTGAACTGAACAGTATATTGCTAGTTTTAGTTTCTTCAATTTAGGTTCGAAACAATTTTCGCCTTATCTAAATATATCTAAATCGGAGTCAGAGATCATACTGTTGTACGTTATTGTACATCCTATAAATGGGGAGTTACCACGATAATTGGTTGAAAAATGAGGAGTGAATAACAGTTGCCTTCTCCTGATGGTATAAGGACTACAATTCAGTGAAACGCGAGAAGTGCATTCTTCCGAGTCTACCAAGTTATTTAGTATTTTATAGATGAAGAATATGTCGTTGACATCTCGTCTGATGGTTATACTCATCAGATTATGAAATTTTAGGTTACTATCATATGAAAAATAGTGTCTGTGATGGAAAAACCTGAAGTTCATTATTTTTACAATTTTTTTTAGACGAATTCAAGTCGATTAATATATCTAAAATATGCAGGATTCCATATCACGCTACAATATCTGCTATCTGCAGTTCTCTAATTAGGCCCATCGTCTCTGATTCGTGAAATAAATGTTATACTTTCAAATTTCCATTGGTTCAGTAGGGTTGAAAATAGTTATCACTACTGAAGATGAGATATAACGAATGTTTTTTTCAAAAATGCATAATAAAATTGCTTATAGGAATCACAGATTCCACATTCGAGCAATGTGATGGAAACATTCAATTCATCTTGAAATACGTCTATTGACGAGCAAGAGTGCAGGAAAGAGTAAATAGTAAACTGATGGTTGTATTGGACCAGCTACATACATGTTCTAACACTTTCATTATACCCTACGCTATTTGTGCTTCCGGAAAAACATTGAATACTCTTGTAGGCAATACCTATATGAATCTTGTTCGTTCCCGAATAACAGACACAAATCAATCATACATAGTTACATACACTTCAATGGATCATGGTATACGTGTTCAACAAGACAATGTCCCATATTTAGGCAGAGAATAGAGATTCGCGAATCGGACAGCCATGAAATCTAGCAGGGTCATTTCTCGGTACGACAGAGAAAAATTATCTCCCATTAGAGGATCGTGCCTAGGTTCAATTGGTAGTGAGCAAGACAAGAAATAACTTTCGTCGAGTCCCTCATCGATAGTGGAATATTTTCAGCCGAAGTTACGGTGCAGAAATCAATAATTGGAGTTTATGTCTGATTCATCTAACACTCTCTCTATGGAAAAGATTGCCTCGTTTCTTCCGTTGAAAATATTTAGTAAGCCAAAAATTTCCTCAATAGCCCATGAAATCATAAGCCACCAAGGAAAGAATATGACCATTATGAATATGTCTGGAAAAAAATCGAATGTGTTTATACAAGAAAGCAAACCTAGCGATGTATAAAATTATCGAGTGCAGGAATACGACCTTAATTGATTGATTAATTGTATTGTGTTTGAACATGTCGATTTAATCAAAGTTTTTTCCAATTCCGCATTCCATTCTTCTCATTCAAATGAATGAATCAATAATTGGGGTTTATGTGGACGATACCACAATTTTGTGACATAGTAAATCGGCACGTAGCCTGCACGAGATGATATCTAGAGATATAGAAATCATTAAATCCTGGTGTGATTCAAACTTTCTAACATTTAATATCAAAAAAATGAATATAATTCCATTCAAATGCTCACTAGACGATTTGCCTATGCAAAATGAAACTATTGTTAGTAAAGATTGTACTAAGTTTTTAGGACTGCATATCGACAAAGATCTTAAATTTGAAAATCACATTAAATTTCTGAAAGGCAAGGTATCTACGGGATGCTATGTATTGAGAATCATTTCCAGTAAACTTGGAACTCCAATAGCAAAAATGGCATAACATGCTCTCATAGAGTCACAATTGAGGTATGGCATTCCTTTTTGGGGGGTATGTAGCTCTAGTTTATTACAATCAGTTTTGAAATAACAAAAAAGAGCTATCAGATATATGTATAAAATGAAACCACGTGACTCATGTAAAAAGATATTCAAAGATAGTAAAATTTTGACAGTTATAGCTCTTTTCATCTTAGAAACTGTTTGTCTTGTGAAAAAATATATAATGAGATTTGAGAACACCCCTTCTTATTACAACACTCGTCTAAGCAGAAAAATAGTTTAAAACTGCCCCTGCCCTCCTCTGAACTGATCAAAGATTCATTTCTTTATAATGGGTTAAAAATGTATAATCACTAACCAGAGAATATCAAGGAAACCAATCAGAATATTGTCTACTTCAGAAAAAACATAAAACATTTATTGACGAGCAGACCCTATTATAGTTTGCATGAATTTTACGACGATAGCTTCTGAAGTGAAGTATTTTATCTTATATATATATATATATCGAAGATCCGTGAAAACATCAATTTCTACATAATATATATATATATATATATATATATATATATATATATATATATATATATATATATATATATATATATTTTATGTTGTATATATGTTATTTTGTTTATATATTTATAAAGGCAATTTTAAAGTGTTTGTGAATGGAACCTGTATGCCACGTGTTTGTAAAAGATGTCTCTGTTTTATATATACATGTATCCAATTTGATGCTTTGTCAACAAGATGCAATCTTCAGACAATAAAGTATATTTATTATTATTATTATGTCTGATTCATCTAGCACTCTTTCTATGAAAAAATTGCCCTCGTTTCTTCCATTGAAAATATTTGATAAGACAAAAATTTTCTACATAGCTCATGAAATCATTAGCCACCAAGGAAAAAATATGACCATTATAAATATGTCTGGAAAAAATCGAATGTTTATACAAGAAAGCATACCTAGCGATGTATAAAATAATCGACCGCAGAAATACGACCTCAATTGATTGATTGATTGTATTGTGTTCAAACATGTCGATTCAATCAGAGTGTTTTCGAATTCCGCATTCCATTTTTCTCATTCAGATGAATTAATCAATAATTGGAGTTTATGTCTGATTCAGCTAGCACTCTTTCTATGAAAAAGATTGCCCTAGTTTCTTCCATTGAAAATATTCAATAAGACAAAAATTTCCTCAACAGCTCATGAAATCATAAGCCACCAAGGAAAAAATATGACCATTATAAATATGTCTAGAAAAAATCGAATGTTTATACAAGAAAGCATACCTAGCGATGTATAAAATAATCGATCGCAGAAATACGACCTCGATTGATTGATTAATTGTATTGTGTTTAAACCTGTCGAATCAATCAGTGTTTTCCATTTCCGCATTCCATTCTTCTCATTCGAATGAATGAATCGAACAGGATGAAAATGGTTTCCACATAGCAACTCATATAGTGATGAGTTGAAATACTATTTCGAAATGGTTTTTTTTTTTTTCGTTAACCAACTGACTTCCCCAAAGAATGAGGAGGTGAAAGTTTGACCTAACTCGGTAGCTGCTCAGAGCTTTTCTTGAACTCAGATATTCGACGTAAATCGACTTTCCTCCTCGTCTGCGTGATGCCAACGTGCATCGACAAGACGAACATGTCGTTTTGATGGTAGAACTGGAAATGAGTTTTTGGAGCTATCACTTTCGTGACAATTCTGAAAATAATTAGAATTGTGATCGATTCGTTATGTGATAAAAATGTTTTATCCTTTCCTGAGTTGAACCAAGGGGAGAACTTATTCCATCTGGATTATATCGAGGAATTCATTTATCCATCGTGAATTGGGAGGGATGTGAAATTCACGAAATTCGAATCTCAGTTTTTCTAACATGAAAGAGGCATCCTGGTCAGCGTCCAAATCAATCATTGGCATCATTCGATATTTTGCTGGATTTTAAGAGCTCATGATTCTCATGATGGTGAATGGACACTTCAGAAATCTTCTTCGAGAATAGACTCGTCAACAAAACTGTGATTTCAATTTTTTTGTCTTTTTAACCTACAACATTCTGAAAAAAATCGATATTGGAATATATACAAGTGTATAAGAGCAGATCTTTAGGCTACCTCGATGAATTGCTGCGTTTCCAGCAACTAGAACGTGTTCCAGTCAGAACGAACTGTTATTTGATTGAAGGAAAAATTTTTCGGGGTAGATTGAAATCTACCCTTCTAGACTTGTATATAGTCCAATATTGATTCTGTTTTTCTTCAGAGTGTGGTAGGTTGAGAATCCATAAAACTAAGGAAACCGACTTCATCCACATAAAAAAGACTTTCAAACAGTACTCATGATTTCTATCTCTTGTATCCGTAGTAAACGTTGGAAAAAAATCAAAGGTGATTTTATCAAACATGTTCAGCTTCGGTGGGTTAATGCTATACCGAACAAGACTCTGTTCAAATTTGAAGCCAAGGTTTCATGAAAAACAACTTGAATGAATAGATAGATGAATTATATGTGCTTTTTCACTTCTTCTGTTACATTACGTTATCGAAGGTGTCGTAGCATACTGTGAGTGGTCTCAATGGATGTTTTCCTATTTATAGTTGCACTTGAGGTCGGATTTGAACGTACCGTTTGTGATTGGTTTCCTTGCCGTATTAACTTCCCTCCATAATTTTTTTTTATGTTATCAAGGTTTCCGAATTGCCTGAAACAAAGTTAATCACTGTGAATCGAATTCGTTATGTGGCGCACTTTACAAATATTGTTGTTGTCTGTGATGCACCATTATTCATTTTAAATGGTTTCGTAAATTCAAGCAGATGAAAACTCGTCTCTTTTATTTTCAACTTGTTATAATTCAAGATGCTGGAAAGAGCAAGGGAAAGAAATCAGCCATTATATTGCACGCATCCAGTGAGATAATACTTTTTTTTACCAAACGTCCATATAATTATCAAATCATTATGAAGCATCGTTCTATGAAAAAAAAAATTAGTTGGCCAATATCAGAGGATCTTGAACCAACTTCATCCCTCATTATCTTTTCATGCAGTTAATGCTCACCGACTATTACAGTTGGGCGGCCTAATTTAAAATTAGCTGATTTTCCTATTCGGTTGAGCTGCTTCATTGTGTTTGTGTTTGAGAGTGAAAGTTTCTCTGGCGAATTATGTTTGCTCCGAGGATGATTTTATTATTGTTGGGAGAAGTTGTTAAAATGGAGGTTCAAATAAAGTTTACCCTGTTTGATGGAAATTCATTCCCCACCGTTGATTGGATTCGTTCGAATTAACGATTTGTGCAATCGCCTTGAATTATGATTGGATACGATTGAACTCTTTCGTTTGAGGGAGATGAATATATACGTCACAATCATTTCTGTAGAGTTTATATATAGTAGTTACAGATATTAATTCCTTCAGAAAGAGTTTTTTCGTATGTTTCTCAATATTTAAATCTAAAAGGGTTTCATTAGTCGTGATATTTTCACTTGAAATAGTGGGCCAATGCGAAGTTTCTGGACAGTGTTTAAAAAAAGTGCAATTGCTGAAATATCTTAAATTTCAATTCATGCCCCATTTCCATTTTTCAATTCTAGAGCTCCTCAGCAGAGAACCCATAAGAAATTTGCTTCAGAGCAGTTAACCACTTCCACTACGCAGTTGAGGAAACCAAATGAAGTGAAAAAAGTTCTGATTTTCACGCCTCTGTTCGAGTAATGATAATAATCTGTAACCGATATCATTTGTTTTACGTTTTGAAACTTCATTCTACCAGGAACGCGATAAGTATCAAGACATACAGCTTATCCAATCAAATCTTTGTCATGTGTTGTGACATTAATGTTTTTTTTATTTACACTTTCATCCATCCTCTTTGTGAAATTATAAATTTGTATTAATCAATTCTATTTTTTTGATGCAAATAACGTCATCTGTCTTTGTAATTCTTCGATAAATAATTCAAAATTGGTGAAAATTGTTTCATGCATTTAAAACTGATGGTAAAAAAGATGAATATCCCGCACTGAATAAACGATAGGTATATATTCAAAATTAAATTTCATTCATTAGAACAAATATCATGTCTATGTTTAGGGCACACCCAGTTGTGGCATATCGCGCAGCTGCGTCCTGAGTTTTTGTTTCGGGCTCTTCCACAAAGATCGCATCTTTCCATGCTACCCGATGAAGTGATATCGAGTGATGGTTTGGGTTATTCTATTCCAAGAAGAACACGTCCTCGTCTTTCCAGCTTCCTTGGAAAGGTTGCAATTAGAGTTCTTCGTTCTATTTGAGGTTTGATAAGCTGCCATGTAATCTTTTCTCTAAACTCTCTTCTCACTTCTTTTCGATATCCTCCATTTGCAGGATGAATACAAGCTGCATTCATTGCTGCAATATTCAGCAAGTCGTGAAAAACACTAAAGTCCAGCTTCTGCGGTTGCGGTTGATGTCGTACTTTGCACATAACTGATCTAACAAATCAACTCATACTTTCGTTCTGTTGTGAAACGTTATCATTTCAGGTTTCTGCTGCCCACCAGTCGTGTCATCCATATGATCAACGTTGTGTAAAGATGACACTACCACAACTGTTTTTTTCTTCGGACAGTGAGAGACAAGAGTCATATTTTTCTGGAATCCAAAAATGGAGGTGTTTAGTTTTCTCTCTTTCGTCATTTTTTCTGAAACAATAGATGAACAAGATCAATACTAAAAAGCAATTATCCTCAAAACGACCTAACCTAACCTCAAAACGATTTCTGTGGCAGAATTTCCAACACATTAAAATTCATCCGGTTGGCTCCACAGTACACTTCCAAATTAGAAGTGTAAGCAGTTCTTGCGTCAACGAGAGCAAATAGTTCTATTCCATACTCAGCAGGCTTGCTTTTATGTATTGCCGAAACTAACAATTCCTTAGGAAAGCTAAAAGTTGTTCGTCCACAGTCGAATATTCACCTGGAGAACGGTGTTTCTTGAAGTTGAAAATAAATTTTCGAGAACATCTCTTATTGGGGACATTTTATCAGTTATTTCTCGATCTTCTCCATCACGAATATAAGCCATTCTCGAGACACGATGAGAATATGAAATCTTTTGCCGCCATGGACAAGTTGCAGGCTTCGACACCACTACTCCATGAATTATCCCAAAGTTGGCATACATTATGTCTGCTGCACCTGAGGGCTCCAATCAAGAAGTATTAGTGCTCTGATTTTCTCTGCGTTCATAAGTCGTGCATCTCTATCTCTGGTGCACTTTGATATTTGAATTGTGATGTACGTGTTCGTGGATGTAGTTATCATGCGAACAATTTCATCATCCAAAAATTGCAGTTCCCTTTGGCCCTGAAATATGGGTGATAATGAATGTTTATGGTTCGAACAGTGGCGGATCCATGGGGGGGGGGTTTCGGACCCGAAACCCCCCCCCCATTGGGAAAATGAGAGATTTTTTTTTCAATTTTTATCGGTTCCTAATTTCAAAATTTTGTTGGGGAACGAAAAAATATCACATGTGCAAGACAAAAAAATAAAATAGAATACATTTTTTTGCTTCTAAATTAAAGAACTTTGATAATTATCATTAAATTCCATTGGAATCTAAAGAGCAGGCTACATTTAACCATTAGTAAATTTTCATTTTTCAACAAATTTTTGGACTCACCGATTGTTTTTTTTTTCTGGTTCAGTCGGTTCAGACGCTGGATCAAGCCGAGTAAAATATGAAAATAGAGTCCTCTTCATGTTGTAGGTACAAAATAAAATCCTATTTTCAAGTATCAAATTGCAATTTTTCTCGATGACACTTTAAAGAAAATTGACACTTGTCAGTCTTATCGAGGAAAGTTCGAGAAATTTCTGACAGTGCTGCCATCGGATCATTTTCGGCGCAGTATTTGAAAAATTAGACTTGTTACATTTGTGATGAGTATTGTGTATGCCGGTAACAATTTGAATATACTATGTATGAGTAGAATATGCTGTTGATTGGGTTAAATCAACTCGATTCGATTTAAAAAAAATTAAGTTTCGAACCTACTTTACCTCCTGGCTACACCTTCAAATTTTGCTCATGTCAATCTCTTTCACCTTTTTTTTGGATCGTGACTAGTTTTTGCTATACGGTAGCTCATAATTTTCTGTTATATATATATATATATATATATATATATATATATATATATATATATATATATATATATATATATATATATATATATATATATATATATATATATATATATGTAGAAATTGATGTTTTCACGGATCTTTGATATGCAAGATGAATTTTTCTGGGTTTTTATCCGTTAAGTATCTTCTAATTTGTTCGACGTTTCGAATTCCATTTTGAATTCATTCTCAAGAACTGTGAGACGAATATCTGTCCATACCGTCCTGGTCAATCACTCCCCTTACGAAGTAACTTACTTCGTACTTCGTAAGGGGAGTGATTGACCAGGACGGTATGGACAGATACTCGTCTCACAGTTCTTGAGAATGAATTCAAAATGGAATTCGAAACGTCGAACAAATCAGAAGATACCTAACGGATAGAAAACCCAGAAAATTCATCTTGCATATCGAAGATCCGTGAAAACATCAATTTCAACATAATACCTGGATGGGCAGGATACAATCTTAGAGAGCGGTTAATGATATAATCATCAATAATATCGGACCTAGTCGGAACTGAGGACAAACATTATAAATACCAGTTTCCATGGAGAACAGACAATTGAAGTCTTTGCTTACTCTTGCTTGGTTACTTCGTAAGGGGAGTGATTGACCAGGACGGTATGGACAGATATTCGTCTCACAGTTCTTGAGAATGAATTCAAAATGGAATTCGAAACGTCGAACAAATCAGAAGATACCTAACGGATAAAAAACCCAGAAAATTCATCTTGCATATCGAAGATCCGTGAAAACATCAATTTCAACATAATACCTGGATGGGCAGGATACAATCTTAGAGAGCGGTTAATGATATAATCATCAATAATATATATATATATATATATATATATATATATATATATATATATATATATATATATATATATATATATATATATATGCAAGATGAATTTTTCTGGGTTTTTATCCGTTAAGTATCTTCTAATTTGTTCGACGTTTCGAATTCCATTTTGAATTCATTCTCAAGAACTGTGAGACGAATATCTGTCCATACCGTCCTGGTCAATCACTCCCCTTGCGAAGTAACCAAGCAAGAGTAAGCAAAGACTTCAATTGTTTGTTCTCCATGGAAACTGGTATTTATAATGTTTGTCCTCAGTTCCGACTAGGTCCGATATTATTGATGATTATATCATTAACCGCTCTCTAAAATTGCATCCTGCCCATCCAGGTATTATGTAGAAATTGATGTTTTCACGGATCTTTGATATGCAAGATGAATTTTTCTGGGTTTTTATCCGTTAAGTATCTTCTAATTTGTTCGACGTTTCGAATTCAAAATGGAATTCGAAACGTCGAACAAATTAGAAGATACTTAACGGATAAAAACCCAGAAAAATTCATCTTGCATATCAAAGATCCGTGAAAACATCAATTTCTACATAATACCTGGATGGGCAGGATGCAGCCTTAATATCGGACCAAGTCGGATAATGACTGAGGAGAGTTATTATAAATACCAGTTTTCGTGGAGAACAGACAATTGAAGTCTTTGCTTGCTTTTGCTTGGTTGCTTCGTAAGGGGAGTGATTGACCAGGACGGTATGGACAGATATTCGTCTCACAGTTCTTGAGAATGAATTCAAAATGGAATTCGAAACGTCGAACAAATTAGAAGATACTTAACGGATAAAAACCCAGAAAAATTCATCTTGCATATATATATATATATATATATATATATATATATATATATATATATATAAATTTTGAGTTATAGACCCCCCCTTGACCTGATCCTGGATCCGCCACTGGGTTCGGACTTCTATTTTATAATATTAGCTCAATTGAAACCCGTTGCTAAGAGCGGAAGGATAAAATTACAACTTTTCCCAGAGATCAATTACTTGATACTCGATAGTATCAATTTTTTTCTCTTCAACTTTGTTAACAAAACGTGCGTCAAATGCAAAAATATCAGTTTAGTGTTAGGGTAATTGACCTCTAAGAAATGTTTCAACTTTTACATCAATCCCATCGTTCATAACATTACTAATCAAATGAGGTGATCAAATCCAAACAAAAGGTAGAAATGGAATATAAATAAAAGAATAAAATTAATGCTTCAATTGATCAAAATAAATTGAGTTGTGACAGAAATATTGAGATATCAAATATGGAATATTAGTCAAAAAATGGAAATAAAGAAATGAATGAGATAGTATGAATAAATGTTGGAACCCAGTTTCAAGTTGAGTGTACTAAAGACGTTTCAATTGCTGGTATCTGAAATTGTCTTCGGGTGATGACGATTGCGGATACTAGCAAACGAAACGTCGCGTCGTGAGCACACTCAACTTGAAACTTGGTTTCAACATTTATTCATACTGTTTCATTCAATTCTTCAAAGTATTCTGACTAATAGTTCACATTCGATATCTTCCACATCTTTATTATCTGTGATCAATCAAACCTTTTATATTGGTTTTCCTATTTCTTCTCTAAATAAAAAGATCTTGGTATAGATTCGCTCAGGAATTGATAATCATTTTGCACAGTTGCAGGGTCAGCTTCTTGGTCGGGCTCAGGATTGTGGTCACTAAATTCCACATGATTAATATCACCTTCAGATTCGCTCTCGAAGTGATCAGAGTCCGGAGCCTCCTCAAACAATAGCAAATCATCACTATGGGGGTCGATATTCCCCACCCTCACTCTTTTTTCCATCTGCTGAAGTCGAAAAATAAATCATTGTCACTATATGGTTGAACAGAATGCAACAGAGTGCAACAAACAGTATCTAACTTTCACTTAGGGCTTCGCGAGTTGAAGCTCGAGCAGGGCATTCAGTGTCTAAGCCAGGCTTTTAATACCATTCAAAACATTGGAACAAAAATCGGCCCGAGTTTGAAAACAAAATGTGATAATGTTATTGAGGGCGCATTATGATTGTTTCGGGCGTCAACTCGAACGCAGCTATGTAGGAGTGGGAAAATATTACATAGCTAACCAAATATGTTGGAAATGAATTATTATTTTTATTCAGTATCGAACTCTGGTGGATGAATCAGTTCAAACTATACTAATCTGTATCCGTGATTTTCAATAAATAAATGTATTATCTGCCTTATGCGGTATTATAAAATATAAATATAACCTATATACGGGCTGAGTTGATAAAAACAATGAACAATCGTTGCCAAATTCAGCTGGAAGTGACAACAACGCAGTATAAAAAATATTCACAAAAATCCCGAATTAACATCAAATAACTTTTATATTGAATTTTTTTTTCTTCACTACGACCCTACAACATACACCTATTTTTTGTAGAATGTAAAGCTGCAATACTGAATATGAAAAATGTATTTTCGAGAAAATTGAAAACCTACTATATGAAAAATAAAAAATTGAAATAAATTACCATAATATTTTCCATCAGATTTCTCCTCAAATATGATTTCATTATTTTTCTTCCGCTACTCTTGGTATCGAGAGTAAAGTCTTGATCATGGTCTTGAGAAGATTTATTAGGTCTTGGTCTTGTATCAAAATCAAGACTAGTCTCTTGGTCTCGCGAAGCCCTATTTTCATTTCACATCCCTTTCTTGTACAAGCTCACGAATGAGCTTCTGAGGGTTCCTCAGAGATCCAAAAAAGTACCATCAAACCGTTATCACATAAATCAGGAACAGCGCTCATCATTTTTTCTTTGATCAATCGACCATACAGATTTCAAGACAGAAATGAAACGTTACCGGTATATAAGTCATATTGGTGAGCAAGGCATTGCATCTTTTTTCAATTTGAAAAAAATCGTGTTATTGCCAGACCATATATGTCGAAATGCAAACATTTATTGTATAAGCTCGTGTTCACGGAAATACCGACAAGATTTGTAGAATCTTTCGTGAAATAAATTGGATATTGGCCATTTCAAGTTTTTTTCGTCAAAAATTCTAAACCATTCATCGAGAGAGATTGAACGAAGTTTTTTTTTTAACTTTTTTATTTAACGTCGGCCTATTTCCGCTACCAGGGCCAATTACCAACGCCGGTGAGCACACTTCCCCCAATCGGAAATTTTGCCGAACCCTCTGGTATTCCAACCAGAGGTAGGGATCTTTAACGAGCCCAACATCTATGGACTCGGGACCGACGGCTTAACGTCCCCTCCGAAGGACGGCATATCCTCAATATATCTTGTGCTCATTGATATATTGTCTGCGGCTATGATATGCTATTCCACTGCAGCTGTACGGGCTTTCGACACGGTATTTCCCTGCATGGTCACCCATCCAAGTACTAACCGCGCTCGGCATTGCTTAACCCCCCGTTAGTCGCGCATAGGTCCAGCGGACCTATGCGATTGTGTTTTTCCTTTATTTAATTATCTGGAACATCTTGAGACTCCGATCTTTCGTGATGAATGAATGAGTATTAGGTATTATACTTCAATCTGTTGTGTTTTCTTGTTGAACATTATTTTTGTTTGAACTTTTTGTATCTCTTATTTGTCTCTTTTTTCTCATTTAGCACAATATTGATATATGTTAGCACCTGTATTTTCGAACCCTTGCTATAAAATGTATATTTTGGGAGCAATAAATGCATTGTATTGTATTCCTTTATTTAATTATCGAATTAAGATATCGTATTGGGCCTTTATGACATTGTTAAATAGTTTAATTAAATTTGTTTGCCAAAGCCGCACTCCGATAGGTATCGAAATTTCCCGGTTGATAACATCTAAATGGAGGAAAGAACAGTTTAAGGTCCGTCGGACATATAGCGCCCACTTGCATTATTATATTTCTGATAATTCTGACACTATTACTGTTAACTGCTCCGTACATTCCGTACGTGCTTGTGAGTTTTTCCTGTGAATATTTGTGTGAGAGTTTATTTGTTATTACCAGTGAGTATTTGAATTAAATTTCGAAAGAAAAGAAAATATTGCGGACCTTGTTACACAGAAACCAAAAAACAATGTAAAATTCAATACTCATGTGAGAAGTGCAATAAATGTTTATGTTTGCGCCTGCATATCAAAAAAATATATTGAAAAAACTTCAAAAGAAGAAGTAGATACAGAATAAAATTTTGACTGTACGTTGTGCTTTGAATAAATATCTTTCACCAAAGTTTTCATTTTTCTCTCTGGTTAACCTTAACTAAAAATTTGGATGCTTTTTCAAATAGTATACCATAAGCAATATCTTTGTATTAATAAATATAGACATTTAACGTCGTAGTTCGATGGAATACATCGACAATGTAATAGTAGCCTTTAGGTCCGCCGGACCTAGCGCTCCTAACCGCGTTACGTTAAGCGGCGCGCCTAACGGAGGGTTTCTTCAGATATCGAATGACTGTCAGTCAACCTGAAGAGCTGGGCCATGCCCTTTGGACGAAGTTTATATTTGCTAGAATGTGGTTGACAATCCTCCTTTCATTGTAGTATTAGTGGGACTCTCATTGTTTATTGGAAATATGTTCCAAGAAACTTATGAGACGGAAAAAATGTCAGTCAAACCAATGAATCACCAATGATTAAATTGAAATATGGAGCAACCAAATATATAACTTCGATAATGAATTAGCCGATTTTAATGGAAAAGCAGGAATGAGAATCCCGTCAAATGAATGTTCCACAATAATTTTATCAAATATGGCACTCAATTCCAAACAGAAAGATTGAAATGGATTTCGGTCAAAAAACAAACATTAAAAAGTTGTTATGAGGTGACAAACAAATTGTCATCATTCGAAAACGATTGCGGATACTTGCAATCGAAATGTTGTGAGTACACTTGGCATTAATTTGATGAAATTGGTTAAATCATTCATTCAAATTGATTCAAATTTGTTTTATTTTACTATGTCATTTTCAAAATTTTAATTTTTTTTATCACCATAATAATATTTTCGGGAGTTTTAGAGTTATAAATCTGATTGCTTCACCATTCATGTCAATTTTCTAATTCGTTACTCATTGGGTTAATTGATATATTTTTTCCATTTCATATGTTTTTTGTAGCAGGTTCAATAGAATTAATTATGTAGACATGGAAATTCGAACTAATTCCACCCAGGAAGTAAATATTCCTTTCATTCCATCACAGATGGCGCTGAGCTAAAAAAAACAGTCCTAATGCTTACATCAGGAAGTGTGACTGGCAATACTTTCATTCAATTATAATGGTTGCTCGTTTGAAATTTTTACCAATGAATATCTATATTAGCTGCAATCGGTAATATTTTATGTTTTTGGGGATTGTGTACTTTGCGAATGATATTGCTGTCGATTGAGCGATGCTATGAACAGATAAAATATTAGTCGACTCATCGGTTGACTGCTGAGCTAGAGGCTAGACGTGATTCGTTCCTTCAGTTGAAATTGAATATCACCAGGAATTCTATACATCTCGGTTACCACCAAAATTTTTCAAAAGTATTGTCAGTTGCTCATATTCGACTCATTCGGATCTGTTCTTGCTCAATTGAAAATGAAAGAATATGAATAGTTTTAGTTGAAAGTAATCTGGACTATTTTTGCATGCCAATTGTTCATAACAGAATACGATTCTTAATGGTTTCCTTTCGTTTCCAGGACAAGGATGGTGGCCTTCCCTCTCACAGACCATCGACCTACACCTGAGAGAACAAGGAATTGTACCAAGACATTTCTTCATGATAGGAAATAGCACGAGAGAACGAACTGAAAAAAAAATCAGGATATTGCAGATGATTCCTTGCAGAGGTAATTTTTTATGATAAGCGTACAACAAACATGATAAGTGCCAATTTGAAATGAGCTTAATCAACAGAAAAATTTGAATTGTGTGATGAAGAAGCATTCACTAAATTTCTGTAAGTGAAATCGTGAAAGTATAAACGTATCTCTATCGTTCAACTCTGGTTGATTATGTTCTTCATCGAATATTTTTCTTGTCAATATCATTCAACATGACGAGAAATGTAAGGGTCGAGTCGAGTGAATATTGAATAGGTTAGTAAAATATATATATATATAAATAATTGGTAGTAGAGTTGAAAGAATCGAACCATTGAGTAAGGAAAACAAAACAGACATAATTAACACTATTACAAGAGGAAAAAATTGTGAACCTTTAATATTCTGTTATCGAACTCACGACTATTGATTCTTATATCAATTGGCAGTCGAAATATCGTTGATACATTCTATTTGAAGCTTCCGTTTCGATATCATCCAATGACTCGGTGGTTATTTCCACACACTGCCAAAAATTTTGTTGAACATATTGTTTAGTTGGTAGTCGTGGAAAAATATCTGTGAATTTATATCTTTTTTGAACAAATACATCGGGAATCTTTTTACTAACCAGAATAGATTGATCTTTAGTTCTTTCAACTGGTGGTATTGTATGACTCCTGAAACTTTGTATCAATTGCTAGTTTTATATTTTTCGTGCATATTTTTTGAAACGGGTCATCAGATAGTCCATACCGATTGTTTTCAAGAAGTGTTGAACGTATATATGATTCCTGGAGTTAATATCGTTTTCTTTATATGTACCGTAAAGTATACATCATAGATTTGCGCTATGGAAACCGACGCAATGCTATATGAGAAGTCAGTGATGTGCACACATCAATTGACATCAAAAGCTATTTTTCTTGAACTTACACTTTTTACTGTTACTAACAAGTTGTGGAGTTTTATCATGAATTGTTGTATCTGAAGTGATTTCAAATATGGGAAATATCTTCATTTTAAAGATTTGCATTGATTGATTATGGAGATTGAACTGATGATCAGTATGACCATACAATTCATTTGAAGGAGTGTTCAACACAAGTATAATCCCTGAAGTAGTATCATCAAGTTACTTTTTAATGGTGACCTCATACGAGACTATGACTCGAAGCTACTTTCCTAACTGCGACATCATAGCAGGCAAAACAATCCGAACCACAAAGTCCATCAGAAGATTAAACAAACTTACTCTTTTGAAATCAGACGAAATGGAAGGAGTAACCTCCATTGATATCGAATAGACACTGATCCAATTTATATCAATACCAGAGTATATATCACGGACTTTTTGTCGTATTTACGGTCCAAGGCACGAAAACAACGCTATATAACAAGTCCGATTACTATCCTCCCACATGAAAAACATTTAGAATCGATAGAGAAAGCCGAAAAACGAGCGACGAAGTTGAAAAGTTCGGTTTCAAACTGGAATCAAACGACACAAAAGCTATAATTTGAAATGTCGACTATTCTGAATTCTCCGTCAAACGTATTGCTCAGCAGGAAATTGCGTTGTGAATAGCTTCGAACACCTATTCAGAGCAAAATTTCAGTTTGTCCGGAATAACATCGTTAGTCGCTTTTAAACTTAAATAACAAAAGGTGAGGTGAACTGCAATTGAATGTTCCCAACAGACACTGATACGGTACATCTACGCTCATTTTTCATTCCATTGTGAATTTTTCGGTGAGTGACTGAAAGCAGTAATCTCGCCGGAATGAATGCATGAATGTAATTCTATTATCAGTTATATTGCGGGTATGCTGTGGGTGAGATTACGGATGACTTGCTGTAATGAAGAGAACTGATATTCCTTTCCGTCTGATATTTATCATTGCTGCGTATTCCTTTTTTATTGTAACTAAGTGGGGTCAGAATGAGAATAGCCATTTGGATTAAATTAAGAGTGAGTTGAGGTGGTGAACGTTTCAATTTTGGTTGATATTGCCGGTAATCTTTCCTCTTCTCCCTTGTGACAGGTCCAAAATGAGGAATGATGATACGTCATCGAGAGATATTGGCATCGGTGTTCACAGTTAGTATCTAGTGACTCACGGCCCTCAAGATCTTAATGAATAAAATTTTCAGAAATATTTCTCTTATGATCAGTGTTAATTGTAATGGGCACGATTACTTCCAAGGGCATACGATAAATTGTGGGAATAAAATGGAGACATTATATTATATAATATTTTGAAATTTGTTTAGCATGAACTACTGGAGAAGAACACTGGTAGAGTAGGTTGTGAGACACACCCCAAAGACTTCGTACCAATTCCAATGCACGCGAATGAGTTGATTAGCTCTTACTCATGAGTATTCATTACTCGAAAGAAATGAACCAATTCATTTGTATTTTGGCTTGGTAAAATTAGAATAGATAAATCCATTGATTTCATAGAGAATTGAAAAACGGCTCACAGGCCTAAAACTACAAAAAAAGTGATTCAGTAATGACGATGAGTCTATCCTCCCTATCTAGATTCTCTTGAGCTCAACAAAAACAGTGATGAAGTTCACCATCACGTAGAGATAGTTAACCCCATATTTTAACGCATACAGGAACTCAGGCTGACTCGAAATCAATATTTCTGCAACGGTTGTGACCTCCATTCTCGTTTCCGAGTTGAAAATATCACCTACCTATAATGTGAGATAACTTACCGCTTTAACGGGAATGGTATCTTGACCCAGACATTTTTATGTTATATGGTTCAAGTTTGCCAGACATTGTAACACCGAAATCCTTCGTTGCCCATGTTTTTTTATTGGTAATTTATCAAGATCATAACCCTCATGTGATTTTTTATCTATGTTCAGCTTCAATTTTCAAACGGAACATAAGGCAGGATGACAAGCTGAAGTCTTACGCTCTTAGAAAACTATACAATATACACAAAATGACATATTTTCTTCAATCCAAGAAGACTTTTTCAATCATTCATCTTTGAATATATTCAAATCAATATGTACCAAATGTTATACTTATTTGGTGGACAAAAATACTGTCAATTGATTTGGACTTCAAAGAAATCTATTTTAAATATTATTTCCTTTGTTTTCGATTTTCATTGATTTCGAATGATTTTGTTTAAATCTCTATTAGAATAATCCAGATGATATCGAGTGGAGAACAATCTAACTTTGTTTTAAAAACATGGTGGATGAATTTGAAAAAAAATTAAGTCTGATAAAACAAAACAATACAGTCAGAAGCAAACCTCTCCCATCAAATTTCAGAGTTTAGTCGAGGTTGAAAGGTTAGACTAGATCTTTGTGCTGATAAGGGTCGATTACCTTGGGTGCAAAAGCGCACTGGGGCGCCCCACTGATTTCACGCTAGCGCATTTTTTATTTCAAATGTCAGGACAGCCAGAAAACATCAAGTGCCACCGGGTTGGTTGATTTATTCAATTAGAAAAAATATCCTAGCAAGATTGATATCTAGGCAACTTATATCAATATAGGCCAGCGCCGTAGACAACTAACTTGGCCGCTACCGGATAACTGATTTCAATTTTATTTTGTCTTCAGAAACGTTCGGAGATGTAAAAGCCTAATTCTAAGCAAAAATAACCATAATTCTTGAAACATTTAGAACTCTTCCAGAATCGAAATAAAAATGAATCAGAACAAACCAATTGAACCTTTGAAGACACGAATGGTGTTATCAGAGAAATGCGAATACTGAGAAGAGGTCCAATATAATATTTTATGGAAACGGAATGATCCTCTATAGATAACTGACCAATTAATTTTGATGGTCTCCTGTGAAATATTCATTTGAAAAAAGTTAATTGAAATAATAATAATTTTTGTCATCATTCTCAGTATTTGGGGTCATTTTCCCACATAACAAACATTAATAATGAAGAAAGAAATCTAGTTCGGAATCCAAACTTAGTTATTATTTGCAAATACCAACCTACAATACTACAGTAACAGTCTATGGTACTAACAGTTACAAAATGACTAGAGACATCAATCCGATTCTAAGCTACCCAGAAAATATCTGGAAAAATGACAGCTTCATTTTCAACAAAACGCACGAAATTATTTCAGTTTCAACTTCACTGCGTGACTTATAGAACATTCTAACCAATCAACTGTACAACTTCTTTATTAATTTCGATATTAGTTCCTGAAATCCTAATTCCAAAAACTTTCGAATCAATGCACAAAAATAATAAAACCCGTATTATAAACCTCGTGAACACATTCTTTGTATGCTCTACCTATTCAAAGCTACCTTCCACTCGTGCTAACCAGCTTCAAATCATGAAATGATTGTGGAGCAAAAAATATGTAACTCACTCGTAGAAAACAATGTAAGAATTTTCTGATATGAATATACATCCAGAGCGTGCTTTCGACGTTGAATACCTATTTTTCTATAAACGTATTCAGGAATTCGCCTCTAAGGTACCAAAAATAAATCCTTGAAGAATACCAAAGTGTGTTGAAATTTACAAAGGAAAGTTTACTTTTTTTTTTGAGAAATATTTCTGACAAAAATTGAAAATTTTTACCTCATGAAAACTCCGATGAATTCTCTACAGATAATTTCGTAACAAACTTCAAAGCTGGGTTGGGTTTTATCAACAGCAGTTTCCGTCGTGGGGAAAAAATCGAGCTGTACACAAAACTAATTTTGGTAGAGAGGTATCAGGATCGAACGAAGGAAACGCTTCATCAAATGTTATCAACCAGCAGAAGCAAATGTTTGCCTTGAATGAAAAGTTCTTTTACTTTCTTTCGCTATCAGCCCTCGCCCGAGGTTCTTGTTTTGTTGTCGTTTTTATGGCAAAAGCAGGCATTCCCTCTCATAACGAAATTAACGTGGGTAATCGCGTTAGCTACTTCTTTGTTCGATTCCTTCTTGTGTTTGTCCTTCACAGCAATACCGACTACGCTACAGGAGAATTGGATGGGAAATGGAGATTCTGAAAATGCCACCGACTATTCATGACGAATTATCGTATATCTTTCAGGTGACTTATAAAATATATTGAAATGGGTTGAATAACAAATGATGATAATGTGGCATATCTATTTCAAGCAAATATTGACATGAACCATGCTAAAGGGGTTAGGTTACATTGAGACTATGAAATAACATCAAATAAATCGGCAATAATGATTTTTGGCTTATTTTTCCTGAAGTAGATGCAAAAAAACTAGAGATCTGTGTAAATCATTCAGTCATTTGAGCCATTAACAAAAAGGAAGAAAGCGTCTGTCTTGAGCAGCTACTTTATGACTATATGGCGCAACAGACGCTGAATCTCATAGAAGTCACTTCTTTCACAATTTGTATACCATTTCCTCGAAACTTGAACGAAACATATACCATTCATAGAATATGACATGGAGACGTTGGCGAAAAAATTACTTCATTAATCAATTCACCATTTTCACAGGGGCACGTTTCTTTTTAACGTCTAACCCTGTGTCTACCAAACCTCATGTTATAAATATAAAGAGCAATGGTTTATGTGCAAGATATATTTTGAAAATTGAGAATTAAAATTCCTACGTTTGTGAACAACTTATAATCGAAAATGACATTACTGCAGTTTCGTCCTATACGGACCTATGCCTATAACCTAAAACTGCTGTCGGACGTGAAGGAATTTCGACGTTACGTTACCAGATTCATGAATTGCGCCTCCAATGACGATTTTTCGAAGGGTTTTCTCCACTTCAATACCAAGAATGCAATATATCGAGATTTCGGACTAACGACTTTTCAGGTATATAAATCAACGCACCTGGATATTTTTTGCATCTCGAATCCGACCAGAGGAAAACTTTATTCTTCAAAGGAGTATTGTTTTGGGGGTACTTGGGGTACACTTCTGAAGGGTATTTAAAAGGTCGATATTGATAGAAGTGATTCTAAAATTGGGTTTCAGCACCCCCAAAAAGTACCTTTTTGCAAATCAGATTTTGAATTTTGTTTCCAGTGGTGTCGCAGAGGATAACCTGACTGATATTCACAACAATAAATATTGTACGCTAATCTTTTCGGTGAGTTTGGTCTAATATGACATTAATGGCCAAACAGTGGCATAGGAAGGGGGGTTACGAACATTTCAGTGCAAAGTGTGTTTTGCTATTCATCATCATTTTAACAAACTGTGAATTCAAAATCTGTTCGGTTTGGCAAGTAGATGGAAGAAGTTGTCACACTGCAAGTTCATGTCTATTTCATTCGTAAAACAGCATAGGTAATAATGGAAAATAATTAAATCAGTCGCTCGAAATGGCAACCTCCACTTGCAATTGACTGCCGCACACGTTCAAAAAGTCCTGGGGTGTTGCGTATGACATCGCAATTATTCATTAATCTATTCCTCAAGTTATTGTTAAACAAGCGTTTAAGATTTCTCCAAAAGAAATGTTCCAGAGGGTTCAAGTAGGGAGATCGTGGTGGCCACGGTTGAGGCCCCCCATGACCTACCCACGGTGAGCAAAAGTATCAAGTATTCTCGAGCGGTTACACTGAAATGAGCAGGTGCCCCGTCGTGCATGAATCACATATTTCTCCTCACTAGCAGAGGTATAACCTGTAACAATTTTGGCTATGCTCCCGCAAAAAATTGTCAGTCGAGGAGGAAGACAATGCGGCCCTATTATATGATCTCCACAGATTCCCGCCCAGCCGTTGACCGAAAACTCCTGCTGAAATCCATTTCTTGCAATGGCATGAGGATTCTGGTAGTCCCAGGTATGATTTTTGTGAAAATTTATGATGGCATCCTGTGCAAAAATTTGCTTTATCTGTGAAATAAATTTCAGGCGTTAAAATGAGATTGTTTACACATTGTTGACGAAACTGCTGACAAAACTGAAAAGAACAAGCGGATTTCTTGAATTTTTTGATCTGGGTTATTCTTTAACAGTCTTACCTTGGATACAGAGTTGGTTATCTTGCATGGCAAGATTTTGAATCGGTTACAGAATGACCTAGATCAAGCAGTGAATGAAATTATTTGTTCCATTTCACTGTACTTCCACGAAATGATGTATTTGAAGGTGTGCTGATTACATATTTAAAAAATATCACTAGAAACAAATAGATTCATTAATCCATACAAAATTGAAGTGCACGATTTTGTACATGTGGAGATGATTGAGGAACTGTTTTTTTGGAGAATTCTACATGGTAAACAACCACTATAGTGTCCTGTTTTACCTGCAGTTCTGTGCTAACACTGGAACATGTGCTTTGTGCTTAGTTTATTAAACATCTGCACGTGTACAAATCCGTGCACTTCAATTTTGTATGGATATATATATATATATGATGAATTGTGTTTTCAGGTTTCATTCCGTGCTCTGTGGTTTTGCTCCTCTGAAGGATAATTGTCACAACGTTTCGGCAAAGTCTCATTTGCCATCTTCTAGGTGATGATTGAGTTTCGACCTCCGAACTCGACTGAATAATTCGAGTTCTGCTTCTCAATATATAGGGGTGTTCAATGATGGTTTCTTTGACCTGGGCCCCTCCCACTTTCTTCGTTGGTCCGACTGCATTTTTCATTATGTCCGTATGGTAATTACTTGATAAGGTCCGACCTTGTTCCTCTGGTGTGATCGGCTTGTTTTTGTTTTGTGATAGGATGGATTTCCACGTTCTTGGTAATCTTTGGGCGTCATCTCATTTATTCATACTACTCGGTCGTTTCTCAATTTCGATAGCCTCTCTGATTGTTCGAGAGTAGAAGTTTTCATCAAAGAAAGTGGGAGGGGCCCAGGTCAAAGATACTATCATTGAACACCCTTATATATTGAGAAGCAAAACTCGAATTATTTAGTCGAGTTCGGAGGTCGAAACTCAATCATCACCTAGAAGATGGCAAATGAGACTTTGCCGAAACGTTGTGACAATTATCCTTCAGAGGATCAAAACCACAGAACACGGAATGAAACCCGAAAACACAATTCATCATACTTCGTCCGTGAGAATCTTCATGCTAACATATATATATATATATATATATATATATATATATATATATATATATATATATATATATATATATATATATAAATATATATATATATATATATATATATATATATATATATATATATATATATATATATATATATATATATATATATATATATATATAGAGAGATATATATATATATATATATATATATATATATATATATATATAAATATATATATATATATATATATATATATATATATATAAATATATATATATATATATATATATATATATATATAGAGAGAGAGAGAGAGAAGGGTAGTCTCTTGACTGAACTAGTTGAAAAAACCGTCTAAATTTGGAAAATCCTCATGAAATGAAAATTAACCTTGGGGTTGCAGTCATGAATTGAGTTTAGCCTGATATAGTAAAACTCTTTATTAAATTGTCGAGCTTTCGAAAATCTTTATTTTCTTTTTCAAGACATCTGAAAAACAGTGTTTATTGTTACATAAAGCACTAAAACATGTTAAAATTGAACTTACTAATGTGAGATTAGATGTAAAACAGCAGAAGAAAAATCCTTGTCCATCACAAACAGAAAAAACATTTCTTATCAGAAACATTCATAAAAACTAAACTGGAAACCATGTCTCCAAAAATATCAATATCATATATGTATATATATATATATATATATATGAGAGACATTTCATAGCGGGGCACGCAGTTATTCAGCAGAGTTATTCAGAGCTGAGTAGAGAGCTCTGTGCGGAAGTCGAAGAAGAGAATTTCTATTACAGAGAGTTTATCAGTTAGTGCAAGCGCTGCGAAACATTCCGTTTGAAAAAACCGATGACCTCATTCTGATTGATGATTTGAGTTGAGGAAGGCTTGATGAATAATATTTCGGAGGTTGCCGGACGGAATTATGGTCCAATTTTTTTTTTTCGGCCCCATAATAGGTTCCGATTCCATCGCTGTAGCTGCGAAAAAAAAATTGTTATTGACTATTGACACCTGGTCTAGGTGAGGTATGGAAAAAACGGCATGATCTAATTCAATACAAATTTAATGAAAAAAGTGGTTTACCTATTAATAAGTAGTGAAAAATTCATTCAGGTAAGTTTTGACATTAATTTCCGATGCATTTGCAAAGGGATATACAATTGATATCTCTTATTCTACAAGTGCAGAACATTATCAGGCATTCAGCATTATATTTGCAAAACCTAATCAAAGAATGTGGCATATGTGGTTTTGCCATTTGCACCGGGTACAACTTTCCATCTCGTCTTTCATAACCGAATAGGAGTAAGTTCGGAGGCCCATGTATTGCAGCCCTTCAGCAATGTAATTACAAAACATCAAAAGTTCCTATAAATTCAGACACATTTGGATTGAATCCCAGCTTGAAAGAGTATATTTGTCCGATCCTTCAAACCAAGTCCCTCAACAACTACTATTCGATAGCTTATGACAAAAGTGGATGTTGAGTACGAAAACATGGGAATCTGCACAATTTATAAAAACTTGTTCAATTCCTCCACGAACAGCAACAAAAATATGGCTGAAAATCCTTCAATCTGCTTCTAGGTGATTGGACTTCAAGTCTAGCAATTCAGAAGACTTATTACCTTGGAGCTTGAAGATTTTTTGGAGTCTTCATATCCACCGGTAATGAAAAGTTCTGTTTCAGCATTGATTTTTGAAAATTTGGAGAATACTTGCAAAGGTATTAAACGAGCTGCAGTTTATTCTTCAAACAAGAAAAAACCTTTTGCAGCCAGCTGGGATTTTGGTTGAACGACTTGATGTAAATATTTTCAGTCCGTTTCAGTTAGTTTCGGTTTAACAGTGTGTGAAGTGTTCTTTTTTTAATGATTTATTCAACGTAGGCCTGTTTCTCCTACCAAGGCCAATCATCGACGCCGGTCACCACATATCCCCCAACCAGAAATTTTGCGAACACTCTGGTATTCCAATCAGAGGTAGGGATCCTTTACGAGTCCAACAACCATGGACTCAGGACCACCGGTTTACGTCTCCTCCGAAGGACAGCATATCCCCAATATATCTTGTGTTCATTGATATATTGCCTGCGAGCATTGATGTAATACTTTGCTGCAGTTTTATGAGCTTTCGATGCGGTCTTTTCCTGTTGCTTAGCTAGAGATATCGAATGACTAGTCAACCTGAAGAGCTAGGCCATGCCCGTGAGGTATTCTTTTCATCATTCTATTGTTGATTACCTATCATGATTGTAACGTGCATAGAATCTTCACCACTTAATGTTCCCTTGAAAGTCATTGTCACAGTGTCTAAGATTGTTCAACAGTGTAGAATATGTTTCGATTTAGTTAGGTAGGTGGTGAATGAATTCGGCTAAAGCTGTATGTTGCGGTGTCTTTCTGTTCATTACACTGATACATATCACTAAACACCGCCAATGCTTCATGGAGTGTATTGCCTGACAATTTTAGAGTCCGACTGCTGAATGAGGCTTGTATGAAAGTCTTCCATTTCGGCGTAAATGTGCATTTCTCCGCGGCATCTTCTATAAGAATTTCATCACACAACTTGTTCTTTGGTGTAAGTTCAGTAGTGGATAGTTCTTTCCGTAATTCTTTAGCACACATGACGATTCTGCTACATCTAGCCGACGTACACATTCAGCTAATTCCTTAATGAACTTCCTGCTATGAAAACCAAAGAAGATTGCTTCCTCTCAGTAAGATATGAGAATAAAACCTTGTCACCAAATTTATCGATCAGCATCACTTTGAGATCACGATTAGAACTACATCCACTACTTCGGCGAGTACAGTCATGCGTTGAGCCAAGTATGTCAATTCAAAAGCGGTCGTCGATACACCGTCTTTTATATCCGCCATTAATTTGTCAAAAGCAGCCAGTAACTGTTTTTGTGATGTTTGTTGTTGGTAGAACTCTTCCGTTACTAGAAGATTTTGGTTATGAAACGAAATTTCTGTAACAGGATGTATGATATTGAAAGTTTCTGCAAACAAATTTTCCGGTGTTTCGTATAACAAATTTTGGTGACAATTTCATAGTATTTTCGACGCGAAGTATTGAAAAACAGCAAAGCTGCTGAAATTTCAGTTGAAAGATTCCTTTTTTTTTTTGTTTTGGTTTTTGTCGTATTACCACAAATGGAACAGCATGAGTCACTCGACGAATCACTGTTGTTTCTTTTTGATTTGCGGGTCAGTTGATGGGCCAGCTACGCCCTGTGTTGATGATGAAGCTCATTCTTCCAGCACTCTTACGCAGTGACGACAAGGAATTTTTTTTTCGCCGATATAGCTGGCCATGCAACTTTTATACCACGAGAAGTGTTCTTCATCAGCATTCGGATCAAAAAACTTCTCAAATTTGTCTGAAATTTCGTCTTGGCGTGGACTTGCTGCATTTGAATAGTTTCTTTTGGATCATTCACCAGTTCAGCATAATTTTTCGTTCACCTTTTTTTTAATTTTTTAATTATAGCGATATTTATTCACTTTTAAAAAAGTTATCACAAAATTCGAAGCACTGCTATTTTATAATCATGGAAAATGTATCTGTTATAATAATGGATAAAGTTCAGCTATAACTGAAGTCTCAAAAACTGTTGAGAAAATCGCCGCCCGCTCCAAAACTCGAGAGAAGGTATGTGACGCTGGGAAGGAGATTTATAATAAAACTGACAACGGGCTATTCTGGCAACTATCAGTTCCAGGTTTGAAATGATATTGCAAAAACATTCCAGTCGAGAAATAGCGGTCAATGGTTTTTGCATTCTATACAACATATTTTTTCACAACTACAGCGATGGTATCGAAAACTCCTATTGAAGGGCCGAAAAAAAAATTGGACCATAATTCTGTCCGGCAACCTCCATATTATTATTCATCAAGTCTTCCACAACTCAAATCATCAATCAGAACGAGGTCATCGGTTTTTTCAAACGGAAAGTTTCGCAGCGCCCGCTCTAAGTGTTTAGTATAGAGTGTTGAAGAGTTAGCGGAGCAGTTTGAGTGATTGGTTGTATTGTGTTGTGACAAAGGGTTGTTATAAAAGTAAATTAGTGTTGTTTGGAGTTTCAATAAACGAACCCAAGGAAAGATCGTTGCAATATTTTTGGAAGATGTTTTTCTGTTTGTGATGGACAAGGATATTTTCTTTTGCTATTTTTACACAATCCCACATTAGTAAGCTCCACAATTTATTGAAAAATGAAACCGGAAGCGATTCCTGTATGCGGGTCATCTGTTCCCGCTGTTAGAGATCTCCTCTGCTTGATGTAGTAGGAGTTGTTGAGTGCATTGGTCATCCAGCAGATGGCGCTTCGCTTTGGAGGTTTACACCATCCGCACCAAATTCAAACTTTTGTTTCGTTCGAAATGTTTCGTGTTCGCAGTTCCAATCTAGTTTCACTGAGCTATGACGGGTCAAAAAAGCTAGGTATCTGGCATTGGATATGCAAATGCATTCATTTCGAAGATCAAAATTCTGATCACTCTCGTTGGTTCAAGCTTTTTCTGCAAGTAGACGGAAAAATATTCTCCTCAGCCGCGGTCATTTGTTACGGCTTTTCCGCATGATGTGCCCGATGTTAGATGTCTCCTCTACTTGGTGTAGTATAAGATTGAGTCTTTGGTCTTCCAGCAGATGGCGTTCTGCCTCAGAGGGACACATCAAGTGGAAATCAATATGAAAAGTTGATATGTTATTTCATAAGAATGGGGACAAGATTTTTCAACTGAGATCTCACAATCGAAATGTATACGTTTTTAAAGTAACTGAAGCTAACCTATTTTTCATCTCTGTATTCTGCTGATCCAGGAAGCTCTCAATCCAGCTAAACGAAAGGTAATAATTTGCTGATCGAAATTTGGTGAATTTGGAAATGATATCTCAAGATATCTCAGCGAAGGATTCCATCATGAATTTTCAACTGTGAATAGGGGTAATGCAGATGAATTATTTTTCCGATGAATGCTGCATATCACATAATGATTGAGTGGTCAGATAGATATTGGGATATGCCGATTCATAACCACATATTTTTCACTGTTTCAGAAAACATCAATAATGTTCGAATTGAAAACAAAAGAGAACAAATGAAACAATTCAATCAGTAACGCTGAAATTCAATGCTGATTAGAAGTTTCATAAAATATATACACGAGTCCACAGAAATCAGTATTGACGTGTGGGTATCAGTCTTTTATAAAATATTCATTTTGTTCAACCGCATCAGCAAACTTCCAATTTGTGTAACTGGCTGAAATCTGACCATTGAAATCACGAATCTGATATCAATGGAAGTAATTGGATGAAATCAATCAACTGAATCGTCAATAATACGGCAGAATATCCATTCATTGTTTCCTATTTTATAGCTGAATTTCATCCACCTGTTCGCATAGGTATAGCTTCCATTCACAATATCGATGAAAGAGCCAATGTCATTCGTTCGTTCTGAAACCTGCATATTGTACTACCTAACTGAAATTGAAAAATTTATTGGTTCACCTTAAGGGAAATACATTGTTATTTTCACAACTTTTTCCTTTTTCGCACAAGGCTCTTCCTTCTGAGTGCACTCGTAAGGGTGTTTATCAAAGGGATAATAAACATGATTTGAATGAATATATGAATGGTCGTTTTCGTTGATAGATACCTCAGGGTACGCTCCAGAATTTGTATTATCATCTGTTATTTCGATAATAGAACGGGCGAAAATATCATTTGGTCTACTTATTGAAATATTTAAAGGAGTTGAGCTCTACTCTAGAAGTACTGACATGTCGAAACACTATGGCCTGAATACTCTCTAATATCTATTCAAGCCAATTGATGGTTTGAGTAAAAGTGATGTGATGGGGTTTTATACGAGTATTAGAAGATTGTTTTCGCTATTATCACTCACTCTATGTTCAGTTTTTTCTATTGAAAATTGTATTGTTGAGGCCACACACAGATTAGTGTTATCTTCGAAATGTGTAAAATTTTGGCACGAGTGTTGAAAATAGTCCTTTCGCGTATTTTGAAGTCGAGTCAAGTATTGAATGTCGCCTCTTTCGAAACTTTACCCAGAAACAATCAGATTGTGTTAACGAAGAAAGAACCAAGCGCCATTTTGTGGAATCCTGTTTTGTTGTCGAACGTTTTCAAAAGTTCCATTCGCACCACCGTACAAATTTTCAATCTGTCTCAGTACATACTTCGATATCTATTGGCAAAAGATCCATTTTTGTTGTTTGAATTTAACAGATATTCATTTCGTTAAAAAGAACCACACCAGTTATATATTCATTATGAATACCATCCGTTCTATCAATCCAAGTTATTTACCATAGCTCGTAGCGCTGATTCTATACTTTTATTCCTATATAAACGGGATGATGCCTTAATGTTAGATTTTTACGTCAGATCAAGCACAGCTAACAAGCGATTGTATTCATTTTAAAAATAAACGAAATTTTCAAAACTTCAATTCACCCGATATGTGTTTCTGCAGGTAGCATTCCACATTTTCTTAGTTTTCACATACGAGTTTGAGACCAAAGCAACGCCGATACGTACGATACACTTCTTTCCTTAAATCAACCAAATTTCAACACTTGAATAAATTTTACCTTTGCAATGGACGCGACCCTACGATAAGGCGAGCGACTAGCGCCCCTCGCACCTATGAGTAATTCAAGGAAATGTTTTTCTTTTACATCAAAAACAATCACATGGAATATATTGATGATTCATAAGAATCTCAGGCCAATTTGGGTTAGAAGAAATTGTAACATTTTTGGATCCATATCGAAAAGGAATATATGCCACATGGAAACCAGATAAAAGGCACCAAAAAAATGTGAGCACCATTTATGGATGTGATGACAAACGTTCAGGAACATCAAGAACAAAGAAGCCTCTGAGCACTACCAAGAAGCATGTACAGGCAAACAAATCAGAAAACTTTCAATAGCTTTAAAATTATACAGAAAATCAATTGAAAGAGATTGCCGGTACTAGGTTGTAGGAAATCATAATGAAAATTTAGAAGTAAAACTCCCTTTGTTTTTATAACACACACACACATTTGTAAATAACGTTACTGCAGTTTTTTTCTATACGAAAATTATCAAACGATTACTATTATGGTATTCGTTTGATAATGGCCGTATAGGACGCGATTGCAGTAGCGTTATTCACAAATAAAAGAGGTATGAAGATATAGGAAGTATCAGTTCCCAATTTTCATATAAAGAAAATTTTCAGCACCTCTCGAGGTGTTTATGATTTTCTGAAAGAGATACGTGAACTGGCAACATAATTCTGCTTGAATTCATCCACAAAAATATTTTCATCAACTGAAATATTCGTGATTCATCCGATATATTCACAAGATTTCCTGTGATAACTTTGAAATCCAATATTATTCTGAAATAGTAATCGTCCACATAGTCAACATTGCCCAACGTGAAAAAGTTTCTGATACACGATGGAAGGGTACTTTTTTATTGTATTTTGAAACGAATTTTTTTCAGCCATCATCTTGTGCGCTCCTGCAGACGATATCGGACAATCCATCGTGAAAGCTCTCGACAGTCTCCAGCTCCACCTTTACAACAGTATAACCGTCTTCATCGACATCTCCAATCTTCCCGACTGGCTCAGATTCTTCCGCAACTCTACAGCGACAGGGGAATCCCACAATTACACGCAAGACAATATTAGTTATATAGGCAAAAGGAACGTTCTCCTGTTCACTCGAAACGACACGAACTCTAATATCGAGAAGTCGCTGGTTGACCAAGTGAAACTGTCCACATCTACGCGCAGACATGACTTCAGTTTCATTTTAGCCGATTTCCGAACCGAGGACACTTTGCGCCCTCTTTTGGTCGTGACCGGAAATGGCTCGAGTGATTTTTTGGTTAACAAAGTGGACTCAAATATCGACGAGTGGTCGCTGAGGCACGCTCAGCTAGACGAATGCGACGAGTGCAGGACAAATTACGAGAAAGTGTTGAGTATCGTTATCATTTTGGGATGCTCGGGTCTGTCCGTGTTTTTGATTTTGGGTGCAGTGGCCTTAGCGCGAAATCAGTTCATGAAGAAACGGGTTACGAAAGGACCGTACAAGGTGTTGCTCACCGCGGCTGATTTCGTTTTTCCCCAAATCGCAGACAGTCGTAGGGTGAGTATAACAGTAGGTATTACTTTGAAATTATTCGTCGGTGTTCGTCGTTTTCCTGTGATGTTGTGTGTTACTTTCTTGGTAGTCTCCTCTGCACGACTTTTTATAGGTATTCTCTCACAGATAATTCCTCAATAACATGTTCACACACATATCAAATAAAACTAGTAGTCGACCCCTGGTATGAAGAACATGAAAAATTTATATATCATCACCTCCGCAGTAATATAACCTACAAGGTATTTGAACATGTACTTGATCTATTCGTGAATCTGGTTATATTTCTGGGATACCTGATGCTGAAGGAAAATAGTTTGACCCATTCAGAGAGCCCAAGACTCTTACAGATCAGAGATTGGCTCTCGCAGGACAGACAATCAACATTTCCTCCGCAGTTTTTTCGGTTAGTAATCTACCACAGTGTGGAAGAATTGAAAATTGATATTGAAATCTATACAGATGGAATTGTTTTTATTCAACATAGCAACTTCTCTGAGTGGATTAAGAATCTGCCCTTCTCTGTGGTTCTCGGTAGTGTAGCGGTTAGCACATTCGCCTTTCAAGAGGAAGACCCCCCGGTCTTGCCACCGTGTTGGGTAATCGCATGTTAGAAGGTGAGGCCTCGTTGATCCATTACTCGCACAAGTTTCGGCTTCTGAGGGTTGACGTTCGTCAGCTGGTTAACGGAAACGAACAATTTCAGAACAATTTTTTACCATTGTACAGATTTCAAAATCGATTCTTAATTCTTTTAGATTCAAATGAGTTACTAACCCAAGAAACAACGGAACTGAGGAACCGTTCATCCACAACAATATGATGACTTTCAAACAGTAGGTAATCAACAGTTTCGGTTTATAGGGCATTTTGAGGGCTCTCTATCGAGGTGAGACTTCTATCTTTGATGAGTCTGGGTTGCATAGGCGTAATACATGAACGTTCTCATTGGTAGTTATTCTTTTATTTTTTTCTAGAAAACTTCCTAGAGATCCCAATTCTTCATGAATATATATATATATATATATATATATATATATATATATATATATCCAAGAAATTTGCCAATTTATTCAGCAATATACGTTTGAATATCGAATGAAACAAAATTCTTTATAATCGACGGATTTCATGAATTTTTGCGTTTCGTGGACAGAAATGGCTCAAAAAAGAATTATTTTCTTGTCATATAGCACAGGAAGAGTTAGACGATAGGATATCCGTGCGAAAGAATTCACAGAAAAACGAACTTTTTTAGGCTGGTACGTATATACCTCGGCAAAGCATGAAATGGCAACAAACGAACTAAGATCTAACGCCCCTCTCATTCCAGAATTTTGCAAATAGAGATTTTCCTTCGCTAAGGATTAAGGTAGTGACGGCCGAGCAAAAATTGTTTCAGCATACATTTGGGCCTATTATAATGTATGGTTCAATTTTCTCTAACTGAGTAATGTCTTTTTGGCTTAGGAGGGCAGTATATCATTCCTTCAATTATATTCTGGCAACTTGATATTTCTAGTTCACCTAAATCAAATTCACCTCAATAATTGATGGAAAACACATGGAGGTTCCTATAAAAGTCAGCTCCCATTATAAAACTTCATTTATGTTTATTATCTAATCACGAATCATACCTTACGTGTATGAAGAAGTCCAGAGCAATATGAATGTATTACCCATCACTCTATCAAAATAGTTCATGCACCTGAAATTGAAATTGGGCTTCAGCTTGTTATTTCATTGATCCGAGGGAATAAATTCGACATACATAATGGTTTATTCAACTGGAATTCAAAAAAATTTCTTATAAAATATAACGATTGTTTCATTGCTGATAACGTCAAAAAGTTCTCAATTTGTTCAATAAAAAATATCAGTTATCAGTTAGGCAGCCTCATTGAATTTGAACTGTCCCAAATTAGTACAGATTGTTTGAATAAATATGTTCGGTGTTTTAACTCATGTGAAAATTAACATATCCGAATGAAAAAATATGTGTTTTCAAGGTGGAAGGCTTGAGATATTCGCATCTACAATGTTTGTGAATCAAGTATGTTTTCTGAAGAAGAACAAAGGATTGAAAAAATCGATTTTATATCAGATATTATATATTAGTTATTCTTGTTGATTGAAGTTGGCCCTTTCCCAAGTTTTTTTGTGTTTTCTGCTACAACTGCATGGGCTCAGTACACAAAAAATATCCGAAAATCAGTAAAACTTCACGTGTTACACTAAGTTGAAGGCACTGTGTAAAAAAATTATGCAATTTACTTCGGTAAGAGAAATAGAGTAAAAGATTTCACTGACTGTTCAATATTCCATCTGTAGAAGCCTAAGACCTAAATTTACATTTCTTCACTTTTCAAAATCAACCTAGGGGCTTTTACCAATCGTGATAACATCACCGATCAACTTTGACGAATTTATCTCTTCAGCAATAAAACAGGTGATCACTACTTGAATCTTCTACTCAAACAAAAGCGATGAATTCGATAGAAAAAAAAGGAAGAAGAAACGCTATGGAGCCTGAAATGCAATCCCTGAATGAAAAAATCACATGGCCCCTCTGAAATCTTTCGAACAGGATGGCTTAACTGTGTGATTGGCTGTTCAGAACGAATGTAGACGACTTCATTGAAAGAAGCTAGACTTGGTTTGGAGAGATTTTCGAAAAGAAATGGGTACAAGAGTAACCATATCTTCAGTCCAGTAGCTGAAGCGGAAATTATACGAGTACTCCTGAGTATTGCAGCATGGGAAAAACTGCGTGTATTTTACAGATAACTGGAAGATTCGATTCACATGCACCAACCAGACTAATATCAAGATGTTATATATCAGTCTATTGCATAACGGTCTTCATGGTCTAAAACAGGGCCCAATGCTGAAACAATCGATTTTTCAGTTGTCTTTTTTTTATCAAAATCAAATGAAATATTCATTGCTTTTCATGTGTATGATGGAATAATTGCCATCATCAATTCACAATAAGTCATTGAAGTAATTGAAATACTGAAAAGCGAAAACGAAACCACGGTGAAGATATGACAATAATGGCTAAATTAAAAGCTGAAAATAATGTAAATCCGATTATCAATTTCCATTCAGACAGTCTGTTGGACCACTGATGTGTTTGAGATTGCGATTTTAACAATATAGCATATACAAGTTCTTCTACGGAATTTGAAAAATCTTACGAAGATGATTATATATGGGTTGAAGTTACTTTCCGATTTATTCAAAGAACTGCAGACTACAGACATTTCAGTAGGTTAGAGTCATTCAGATTATGGCGGAAATATTTTTGAAAAATGGACTCCGGTCATTCTTTGTTCATATGCAATAGGATCCGTACTTTCAACATACTTCCGTTGCCACTTCAGCAACGGAAGCAGATATGGTTACAGCCAGTGAAGTAACATGGGAAGTTATTCGGCTGAGAGGACTCTTTTTGGAGATAACTGAACTGTAATCTGTCCTGGAGCTTCATATCGACAACGAAGTCGCCATCAGATAAGCTCAGAATCCTAAATATCATCATCGTAAAATACATATTAGAATTTTTTCGTCAAGAGATCTTGATACTGAAGGAGAAATTACTGTGAAAAAGGTAGTAAATGTCAACAAACCTAACGATTAAATTACTTAAAAAAAACCTGAATTCAGACAAATTATAACTGAAGGAAACTAAGGTTCCTCGGGCTGGATTCGATCCCACAATTTTCTGTGCAGTAGAAGAAGATGCTCTCCTTGAGCTACCGAAGACCAATTCCTTCTTGAATGCTATTGTTAGATGTTCGGCGGTTTTCGACTGATGCTATTCGCTGTGTGCGTTACATGACACGACATCTGGTGGTACAAATGTGGCAAAGTTCTGCGCCACGCGACACGTGGAGTGGGAACGAATAAAAATTCAAGAATAGTTGTTAATTTTAGTGTAGAATAATCAGTTCTGAAGACAAAACGTTTCCATATGAGAATATTTATCGAGTCTACAGAAGAAAAAGTAGGTTCAACATTAAATTTTGTGTGTATTTAGCATAATACTGAAATTTTCTAGGTTATGAAAACGTAAACATGAGAATATCATAATAATAATAATAGCATTATGAAATTGATAGATTCGATATTCGAATCATGTAGTTTGACTGAAATTACTTTGGCATGAATGAAGTCTATGAATGATTCATTTTTTCAATTTGAAAACTGATAGATATACTGAAATTAAGTAATATTCATTTTTAAGTATTATTAGTGCAATATATGGACATGATTATCAAAACCGGCTTCGTGAAAATAACGCACTCGATCCTATTCCAACCAGCTACAGAACCGAAAGGCAAAGCTTTAGTTGAATTTTTGTACTATTGATGATAACTGGACCTGTCGGTTCACTAATTTCGGTTTGGATTTCAGCGTCGCAAGTACTGCCTCCATAAATATATCTGTTGCAATTGAAAGTTCTCGGACTTATCACAAAGCACGAAAATATCTGCTTGACACCCTTGATCGCATTTATCACTTGCATTTGGTATCGAAGCGTTTGATATCCAGTGAATTCGAACAATTCTCAAACTCGATTGATTTTGCGTGCGCCGCTCCATGAACCGTTCATGTCTAGAATCAATTTGATAAATGTTATAGCTAATTTGGAACTATTATTCGCACAATTTTTAAGACAGCATCGACGTATTCCACGTGTATATTTGTCCGTAGTAGCTCAGTGAAGTGCCACATTTCTCCACCCCGCGCGCACGATCGTTCGGCAGTTCCCCCACTATTCTGTTGCACACAGCGAATATATTATTTCGATTTTTTCTCTATTCTGAATTGAAAGCTCCATCCTCGATTCATTACTATCGAAAGTGAAGCAATAGTGATGTTCAGTTTCAAGCGCTGCTAGACGATCGGGAAAACAGTATCTAACTTTCACAGAAGAAAAATGATTTTTGATAACTTCTTCTTAGTCGAGAATGTCTCACTATTCAATTTGGTCAAATCAGGGTATGAGAAAGGCTAAAAAAATATTCCATTAACATCAGCAGGTCAGTGTGGAAACCAATTGTTTATCGAATCGATAAAAACGTTGTGCCAATATTCCAAAACGAATTGGAAAGAAAATTGGGATAATTGCATGATGTAGAACCTATGGGAATTGGGTTTTCCCTGCACCCCAAATCGTATCAAAAACCAATTCGAATTGCTCGCGATTTATTCGTGTGGCATGTAAATAGTGTATTCATGAAGTTCATTCATTTTGGACTATTTCGGACTTTGACAAAATGGTTGAGGCTTTCCCGGCCGAGGTTTTCAGTAGGCCGTCGTTTTTTGGAAATTCTTCCCGACGTTTCGCTGGCGCGATTGACTCGCTTCTTCAGAGGCTCATACATCTTCAGTTTGACTCCGATGAATGGGTATTGCGACTTCCTAAAGCGTATTTATATGAATTCAGGTGATTTGAAGTGCTAATTACTTTATCTGGATTCAAAGAATTTTCATTAATAATAATATTAATTATTGCAACAATAACAAACATCATAATGGTAGGTAGTATGGTAATTGATAATAATAAAAATTCTTCGAATCCAGATGAAGTAAAGGATAATTCATTGCCGTAATAGCTTTATCTCAATTTCAGCATTTGATGTGGTGATCACATCCCATGAACTTCATAGTTACAGAATCCCTCCATCTATTTGAAATATTCTGAAAATAGAAGGCGACAAGAATGTCCTCTCTGGGAGCCATGCTCGTGAACTTGTTTACGACCCTCCATGGAGGGTAATAAAACTTTTTTCCGAATGACTGGTATCCAGTACTACCCACTTTGCGAATAACATAAACATCGACATACATAAATTACGAATCCATATGCCTTTTTCGGCAAATATGAACTTTCGCATGAAAATAATGAGAAGTTCACACAGGTCGGTAGGTCCTTCGATCTCATCTGACACGTAGGGGGATGCTTCTTTTCTTAAACAAAATAAGGAATGATACTATTCTGGAACAAGTCGTTTGGAAAGATGTATTCTCGAAATACTTTTTGTTCTTCATCATTCAGTCTCCATGTAAACTTTTTCGATATAGGGTACGTGGAATTTTTTTGAGCTGGAAATATGCTCAAAAAAGGTGATATCAAACTTAAGATCGCAAGTCCGATCCAGCTTCATCCACACAGGGACTTGAAGGTATATGCCCTATTTGTTTTTCCTATATTACTACAGTGATGAAGGATTTCTGTAGGAAGAATTATTCATTTCTCATTTGAGCGTAAATAATCAATTGAGAAAATAATAGATAACTACCGTAATCATTTCAATTTCTTCTAAACCACGCCTCTTATGAATATTTCTTGTTCTCCTCAAAACTACTTGACATTTTGAATTCATTTATTCAGATATCAATATTGCCAATGAGGTAGCGGTAATATTCAATGGTTAAACATTTCTGGTCATTTATACTTATAAAGACATCAATGGATTTTAAGTTTCATTTTTTTATAAAAGAATGCAACCGACATCAACTTGAAACATCATTTGGAAAAATTCCACTGCTGTCCAGCGGTATTTCGTGTGGAAAAGAGAATTATGAGAATACTAGAATGTGTATCTGTAAATAGTTGCTGAAAGCTATCATTTTGGATTATTTACTCGGTTTATCTTCTCCACGTTTGTCAACACTTTAGCAAAATAATCCCAACGCTCTTCACCAGATGTAATAACCGTTATGAAGCTATTAGTCTATTTTTATGGCAGCTGCTGTCACCAGACGTAGATTTGTCCACATTGAATTCTGGATGCTCAAGCTCTTCCGAAAGAAGCTTGAATTCGGCCCTTCACGGTGAGGAGAGGTTTTTAGTGATAAACAGGATTCGTCCGCTTTCTGTTACTCCGAAATGATGAGCTTCTTTGAAAACGAAACTCACTGATAATTATAAGCACTATTTGAGCAACAAATGAAAATTAGAACTGAATAATGAAATAGAAAATATAAGAGAAAAAGTATTCAATGAGAATATCCATTATGCTGGAATCAAACATTAATCAGATCAAACTAATGAAGTAGAAATGGTGTTTAAGCACGAGCAGTCAAAAAATATGCGGTTCAGTACACAAAAATTAAATCTAACTTTCTACTTAATGGAAAATACTGGCTTCTCTTTTCGAAAATGGATCTAGTGATTATCAACGTTAACAAAGATCAAAATTGATATGCCTGTCTACCTTGCATTGCACTATCATATGCGATTTCCATTCCATATTATCCCTTCATCCCAATATAAGAATTTCCAAAAACAAAACAAAACCGATACGCACATGCCCAGAACATCCTTGTCCACTAATATATGTTACTACGACTCGGATACTCTTTCCAACGTACTGAAGTGGTAGGCCACAGATGCCTACATTTCTCCCTCCCCTGGTATCTGGTTAGAAGTATGATACTCTACGCTCTCAAGTGGTATGTAATTGAAAATTCCTCAAAGTAGATTACGTAGTTGTTTGTAACGGATCGCCCGCCCTAAGCGAAAATTTCCCATTCGAAATACTTTTACTTTGCCCGACTCGTTTTGAGTTTCCGAGCACTCCGCAAACTTCGCGATTCATTTGCTAAACTTTTCAATACTTAATTTGTCGCCGTTGAACTGAAAATGCTTCAGCTGGATGAGGAAACCCGCCATCATGAGCAAGGTTACCAGCGTGATGATGACGATGACCTCATACAAGTTCGCCATGACTGCTTGTTGTATTCTCATTAAGGTCATTAGTTCATCGTGCGATTCACGAGAATATGTTTTTGTTTGTAGTATTCCTTCACTTCCAATTTAGAAAACAAAATTCGTTCAATATCAATTATATAGATTCTCACTCTACCTCTCTATCTTATTCCGGCCGAAGCATAACTCATGATTCTATCAACTGAAAAAAATAATCTGTGCATTATGTAAACGAAAATGTATTCCTTCATAAAAGTGAGGTCTATAATTGAAAAAAATTGGTGCATCTAAATTAAAAACACCTCCTATCCTGCTAAAACAATTCTAACTCTAATACAAACTATTGAGATGTATTTCCTTAGGCCTAAATACTTGGTACCCGTTGCGGTCGGTACCTTATCCCTGAAATTGATTTTACTCACCACCGAATCCTGATAAAGAAATATCTTCCCCTCCCATGAAGATCAGAACAATTTTTCTAGAACTTGTCCAAAAATAGGTTGCTCACAACTAAAACAACTATAAATTTCCAGCGCCAAATTGTGCCTTTTCTTGAGCACCAAATCTCCTAGAATTATTGATTGTCCAACTCCGATCCGGTCCACACTCGAGTTTGTTCTTTGCATTTTTAGGTGTATCCATCAATAACTCCTGAATCCTCATAATATACCTGTTCAAGCTTTTTCCAAACGCTCACAGTTCCGTGTCCCGTTGGTCTGAGAAACAATAGATCTTGCCATGCAACCCAATGTTACCAGAAAACCTGTACTGCCTATAACCTACAGTACTTCAGTTCAACCTATCACCTATAGCACCATGCTGTGGATGTCAAATCGGTACGGCGAACAGGCGATGTCTATTAAGAGGGATTCCTACCCCGCACGAGCTACATCTTCAATCAGCAGGAAAATTTTGACGCTCAATCCGCAGGTCTTTCAGCCACTTTTATCCGCTATAACGACAATATACAGAAAAATATCGAACAACTCTCATGTTGAACTACTACCAGTAGCTCTCTTCCCTCTTGCTTCCAGCAATCCTTCTAGAACACCCTAACCAACGCAAACAAACTTTCAATAATTCTTATCTCAAGCTTCTCCCCGCAGCTCTCTTTCATTTTGTTCCCTACAAACACCCTTAAAAATATTGCTTTCCCCTAGCTCGGCCATACTCCTTTTTCTAGAACCTCTAAAACAATAACACTTCACCTTATATTACTCTATCTCTCTCTCACTGTCTTCTTCAGTTGAAAACTGATCATATGATCCCCACTAGTCGGTTTAATTACTTCCCAAAATTGCAAGATCAAAAATTATTCCAAAATGTTCAACTTTGGAGAACAGTGATATAGCCCTTCAACGATTTGAATTTCCACTGTTGCAATGTCTCCAATAACTTTGATCGCTTCATATTTTTCCAAAATAGAATGAACTTCAAATCAGATTTATAAGAACTATGAGAAAACTATCATTACTTCACTCTGTCATTATTTTTACATCCAAACCAGATGAAATGAAAAAATTCAAATCAACATCATAAACACTGAGAGAAAGTTATCATCACTTCACTCTGTGATTATATTCACAACTAAATAAAAACTCCAAAAAGGCATTTTTTATTCTATCAGAAACTCAGCATTTGACAAAAAGAGAAAAATAATGAAATACCTAATCACTGCTTCCAAAATTCCAAAAATAATAAGATGTTATTTCTACTTTACAACCACAACAAATGTTTAAAATGCCACAACCTATAGATTCATTTTCAGCAAATTCTACAATAAGGTGATGTACTAATCATCTGTCGAAAAACAACTACCCCCCTGGCGATTACTATGATGTGCATTGATTTTATATTCAACAGACGCCGGTACGAAATATTGACACAACCTGTATGTGTCACACAACTCTCCGCTTAAATAATATATCTCTCTATGCTATTTTACACAATTGATATATTTCTGACAAAACCTATATCTGTTACACAATCTCCGGCGGAACAATGTCTCTCTCTACACTATTCTACTAGTAGAAACACTTATTCACTGAATCAACTTCCTTCGAATAATTCAATTGTTCCTTCTTCAGGCTGATTTATTTGAAAACATTCCAATTCCATTATTATATATCTCTGTCTCGAAAGACAAACAAATTGAGTTTTACTCGGTAATGTTCTGACGGAACGCTGCTTGCTCTAAGAACACGTCTTTTCATTCAATGACATTCTCTACTCAGTAATTCTCTTTTTCACAAATCTCAGTGTCGCACTTCAAACACATACAATTTCGAACTGCATGGAAATTTCTGTAGAACAAATATAAACAGTACAAAACGAACAGAATATATATATATATATATATATATATATATATATATATATATATATATATATATATATATATATATATATATGTCCCATTTCGGAGCCATTTTCAAGACTGACTGACCTTGCGTTTTGATAGGATTCAGTATATATATATATATATATATATATATATATATATATATATATATATATATATATATATATATATATATATATATATACAAGATGAATTTTTCTGGGTTTTTATCCGTTAGGTATTTTTTGATTTGTTCGACGTTTCGAATTCCATTTTGAATTCATTTTCAAGAACTGTGAGACGAATATCTGTCCATACCGTCCTGGTCAATCACTCCCCTTACGAAGCAACCAAGCAAGAGCTAGCAAAGACTTCAATTGTCTGTTCTCCACGGAAACTGGTATTTATAATGACTCTCCTCAGTCATTATCCGACTGCGTCCGATATTAAGGCTGCATCCTACCCATCCAGGTATTATGTAGAAATTGATGTTTTCACGGATCTTCGATATACAAGATGAATTTTTCTGGGTTTTTATCCGTTAGGTATTTTTTGATTTGTTCGACGTTTCGAATTCCATTTTGAATTCATTTCCAAGAACTGTGAGACGAATATCTGTCCATACCGTCCTGGTCAATCACTCCCCTTACGAAGCAACCAAGCAAGAGCTAGCAAAGACTTCAATTGTCTGTTCTCCACGGAAACTGGTATTTATAATGACTCTCCTCAGTCATTATCCGACTGCGTCCGATATTAAGGCTGCATCCTGCCCATCCAGGTATTATGTAGAAATTGATGTTTTCACGGATCTTCGATATACAAGATGAATTTTTCTGGGTTTTTATCCGTTAGGTATTTTTTGATTTGTTCGACGTTTCGAATTCCATTTTGAATTCATTTTCAAGAACTGTGAGACGAATATCTGTCCATACCGTCCTGGTCAATCACTCCCCTTACGAAGCAACCAAGCAAGAGCTAGCAAAGACTTCAATTGTCTGTTCTCCACGGAAACTGGTATTTATAATGACTCTCCTCAGTCATTATCCGACTGCGTCCGATATTAAGGCTGCATCCTGCCCATCCAGGTATTATGTAGAAATTGATGTTTTCACGGATCTTCGATATACAAGATGAATTTTTCTGGGTTTTTATCCGTTAGGTATTTTTTGATTTGTTCGACGTTTCGAATTCCATTTTGAATTCATTTCCAAGAACTGTCAGACAATTGAAGTCTTTGCTAGCTCTTGCTTGGTTGCTTCGTAAGGGGAGTGATTGACCAGGACGGTATGGACAGATATTCGTCTCACAGTTCTTGGAAATGAATTCAAAATGGAATTCGAAACGTCGAACAAATCAAAAAATACCTAACGGATAAAAACCCAGAAAAATTCATCTTGTATATCGAAGATCCGTGAAAACATCAATTTCTACATAATACCGGGATGGGCAGGATGCAGCCTTAATATCGGACGCAGTCGGATAATGACTGAGGAGAGTCATTATAAATACCAGTTTCCGTGGAGAACAGACAATTGAAGTCTTTGCTAGCTCTTGCTTGGTTGCTTCGTAAGGGGAGTGATTGACCAGGACGGTATGGACAGATATTCGTCTCACAGTTCTTGGAAATGAATTCAAAATGGAATTCGAAACGTCGAACAAATAAAAAAATACCTAACGGATAAAAACCCAGAAAAATTCATCTTGTATATCGAAGATCCGTGAAAACATCAATTTCTACATATATATATATATATATATATATATATATATATATATATATATATATATATATATATATAAGAGGAAGGGTAGTCGTTGCTGACTAGTTAAGAATAGAACCAGTGAATAGTGGGGTGTTTCAAAGAATTTTTAATCAAGTTTTAATTATGTATCATGTTTCATCGTCAACAATGTACCATCATTTCATCTCTTACATCAATGTAACCATCCTCAAATAAGATTTTCCCTGATGATGGAAATAAAATTTTCCGAAAGCTTGGACTAACTTAAAAGAGTACTCCTTTACTTGCTGAAACACCCCACTATTCACTGGTTCTATATATATATATATATATAGAATAACGATTTCGTGACTGGTTCGAGTATAGGTCTTGCTGTAGGAAATCTAAAAATCACTCTCATATCTTTATATCCATTATTTATAGTTTTAATCCAACTCTAAATATATTGCTCCGCGAGGCCGTTACTACGTGGGCGTATTGCTGCATATTAGTATATTATGCAACGATCGTGTAATGATGGTTATTAATATATGAGACTGCAACCTCACTACAGCAAGACGTATATATATATATATATATATATACATATATATATATATATATATATATATATATATGTATATATATATATATATATATATATATATATATATATATATATATATATATATATATATATATATATATATAAGAATCCTTTAAATATTCGGGTGTGCAGTCAACAAGGAATTGGAAAAAGTGAACTCTTTATTCTGTTCAAGCTTTCGAGTCTTTATTGGCTCTTCATCAGGAACTCTACAATGAATTAAGAAAATTGTAAGAATAGAAACGTTTTTTTAACATGTGCTTACTTACGAATGTGAGGTTTATAATCCTTTTTTAATGAAAACATGAAGGACAACATATCACAAACACATCGACCTAATGGTACAATTATAATATAAAACTTTAATTAAAAGATATGATCAATCATACATGTAAAAGAATTGAAAAATGGGAGAAGTTGTTTCTCCTAACAGGCATTGGAAACCATATTTGTAATTTTAACGGAAATGATGTGAAAAGAAGGGGATGAAGTTGACAAGTGACGAATGATTACAGTTTCCTGTGACCTTGTTGCCAACACACAATGAAAATGAATGTGAAATCACCAACTAAACAGGAGTACCAAATGTAAAGTTGTTATTATTTCTGCCCAGTAGGGGGCGACTTAGTAAATATGAGTATATGATGCTGAGATTATCTATATCTTTCCTGGAATTTATGGAATTTGGTTCTTTGAAAATTTGTGTCATTTCAAGAAAAGTTCTTTTCTTAAGATTGGATTCATGTTCCAATATCGTCACATTATCATAATCGGGTAAATGATCAAAATTGATTGAATGTTGTGCTAATGAGCAGGTTTTTTTGAGATTTCTAATATCACTTTTATGGGAACAGATTCTATCCTTCAACTTCCTCTTGGTTTGTCCAATGTACTTTTTTTCACACTGAGAGCAAGGGATACAATAAACAACATTAGAATGATCTAATACAGGATCTTTATCTTTTAATTTTGAAAAAATTCTATTGAGTACAATTTGATTTTTATAAGCAATTTTAATATTAGGAATTTTGGAAAACAACCCATTAAATTTATGGTGAAGTGTATGAATATAAGGAAGAGATAAGTAAAAATTTGGAACATTATTATGAATTGAAGAATTATTATGAATTGAAGAATTATTATGATAATCACTGTTAATATGTGACCTACAGAAGATAAGTTTATGCAGAAGTCCCTTCGGGTATCCACTATTCAGAAATAATTGAAAAAGTTTTTTTAAATTACTATTTTGTAACGAAATGTGACTAGTTTTCAGTACTCTATTTTTCATACCTAGCACTAGGTTGATTTTTTGTTTATTTTGGTGGTAAGATTCGAAATGCAAGAATCTTCCAGACGCACCAGGCTTAGTGTACCAACTGGTGATGAGTGAGTTATCAGATCTTCTGATGACTTTCGTATCTAAGAAGGGAACGCTGAATTGGATGTCTTCCTCTTCGATGGTAAATTGTAATTTTTCATGGTAAGAGTTGAAAACCAGTAACAATTCTTGGAGTTTGTCCTGAGGGGCACTTAATATTATGTCATCGACATATTTTTTCAAAAAAGGTATCTCAAAGTGAATTCTGCCCAAACAGTCATCAATTAGGTCATCCATAACATATTGTGCTATTATGGGAGAAACTGGGCTCCCCATGGGCATACCCAGGCATTGTTTATAAATTTTATTTTCGAATGAAAAAAACTTAGTGTTATTTCATTCGAAAATAAAATTTATAAACAATGCCTGGGTATGCCCATGGGGAGCCCAGTTTCTCCCATAATAGCACAATATGTTATGGATGACCTAATTGATGACTGTTTGGGCAGAATTCACTTTGAGATACCTTTTTTGAAAAAATATGTCGATGACATAATATTAAGTGCCCCTCAGGACAAACTCCAAGAATTGTTACTGGTTTTCAACTCTTACCATGAAAAATTACAATTTACCATCGAAGAGGAAGACATCCAATTCAGCGTTCCCTTCTTAGATACGAAAGTCATCAGAAGATCTGATAACTCACTCATCACCAGTTGGTACACTAAGCCTGGTGCGTCTGGAAGATTCTTGCATTTCGAATCTTACCACCAAAATAAACAAAAAATCAACCTAGTGCTAGGTATGAAAAATAGAGTACTGAAAACTAGTCACATTTCGTTACAAAATAGTAATTTAAAAAAACTTTTTCAATTATTTCTGAATAGTGGATACCCGAAGGGACTTCTGCATAAACTTATCTTCTGTAGGTCACATATTAACAGTGATTATCATAATAATTCTTCAATTCATAATAATTCTTCAATTCATAATAATGTTCCAAATTTTTACTTATCTCTTCCTTATATTCATACACTTCACCATAAATTTAATGGGTTGTTTTCCAAAATTCCTAATATTAAAATTGCTTATAAAAATCAAATTGTACTCAATAGAATTTTTTCAAAATTAAAAGATAAAGATCCTGTATTAGATCATTCTAATGTTGTTTATTGTATCCCTTGCTCTCAGTGTGAAAAAAAGTACATTGGACAAACCAAGAGGAAGTTGAAGGATAGAATCTGTTCCCATAAAAGTGATATTAGAAATCTCAAAAAAACCTGCTCATTAGCACAACATTCAATCAATTTTGATCATTTACCCGATTATGATAATGTGACGATATTGGAACATGAATCCAATCTTAAGAAAAGAACTTTTCTTGAAATGACACAAATTTTCAAAGAACCAAATTCCATAAATTCCAGGAAAGATATAGATAATCTCAGCATCATATACTCATATTTACTAAGTCGCCCCCTACTGGGCAGAAATAATAACAACTTTACATTTGGTACTCCTGTTTAGTTGGTGATTTCACATTCATTTTCATTGTGTGTTGGCAACAAGGTCACAGGAAACTGTAATCATTCGTCACTTGTCAACTTCATCCCCTTCTTTTCACATCATTTCCGTTAAAATTACAAATATGGTTTCCAATGCCTGTTAGGAGAAACAACTTCTCCCATTTTTCAATTCTTTTACATGTATGATTGATCATATCTTTTAATTAAAGTTTTATATTATAATTGTACCATTAGGTCGATGTGTTTGTGATATGTTGTCCTTCATGTTTTCATTAAAAAAGGATTATAAACCTCACATTCGTAAGTAAGCACATGTTAAAAAAACGTTTCTATTCTTACAATTTTCTTAATTCATTGTAGAGTTCCTGATGAAGAGCCAATAAAGACTCGAAAGCTTGAACAGAATAAAGAGTTCACTTTTTCCAATTCCTTGTTGACTGCACACCCGAATATTTAAAGGATTCTTCTTTAACTTAGACAGTCGTCTAACCTTCTCACATTATATATATATATATATATATATATATATATATATATATATATATATATATATATATATATATAGTTCAAAGACAGTTCAAAAAAATTCGATTTTTCATAAGCTTAGTTTGGTTTATATTATTCAATTTTTTCTTCTTCAATTCACAAATTCGATTGATGTTAGATGCTAGTTAACTAAAGATCATCTTGCGATTTTGGATACTGTCGGGAATCGAAATCAACATCGTTAAATGATCGCTACTCTCAGTTCCCAGAATCGACCAGAAAATTCATAATTATCAATCGTTTATATCTATAACAAACAATCACCGTGTGAATCTGAATTTAGTCCATTCACAACACAACATCCCACTTATTACTGGAGCATGCGCGTCGCCCACCTTGTTCAAGGTCCTTTAAAATGGAGCATTTTTTCAAAAAAACATGTAGATATATAATTTTTTGTTGGGATTGTCAGACTACAAGTTGGTTCCCATACATGATATCGAAATTTTCATGACCTTCCGAGTATTGACGGAATATCGATGGAGTTCGTTCGAATATATAGTTTGGTTAACAAGTTGAAAAACTTGGAAAATAGAGATAAAGCTACTGGAAATATGAGCGATAAGTTATAAGATTCGGAGTGACCTCTAGAAAAAAAATCTGAAGGATTAAACTGCACGTAGAATATTCCATTTGGTTTCCTTTTAACAACTTGAAACCTATCAATATTAAGGAAATCTAAAAATCACTCTCATATCTTTATATCCATTATTTATAGTTTTAATCCAACTCTAAATATATTGCTCCGCGAGGCCGTTACTACGTGGGCGTATTGCTGCATATTAGTATATTATGCAACGATCGTGTAATGATGGTTATTAATATATGAGCATAAACCGGGATACGAAACGAGCCGAAGGTGAGATGGTTTATGCGAGTGTATTAATAACCATTACATGAGAGTTGCATACGCTATTTTATCTACACCCAATAAATAATGAAGAACTGAAAATATTATAATATTGGGTATTTATATTGAACACAATAATAGTAGGTAATCAATCGTATTTCTTTGAAAAATTCTACAGAATTATAATTGATGGTATAACCACGGAAAATACAACAATGAGAAGAGAAAAAATGAAAAAAAGTCTTTGCCGAGGGCTGGAATTGAACCCGGGACGATTGTGATCACTGCCCGCGACGCTGACCACTCGGCCATGAAATCACGTTCAACTTGAACGAAAATAACAACATATGTGTTGCATTTGTCAAATGAAAAATATAATCCTTTCGATTGTATTTTTTTCTTGTCTAAGACATCTGTGGAGGAGTCGCTGGTAATTCTTCTATATCACTGCTATAAGACATTTTCATTCGATTATCGAAAATTGACTGAATTCTTCAAAAATTCAATACCTACTGATTTTGACCTGACAAACGTCAAAATGCAAAGCTTGCACATCATGCTTGATTGAAAAATAATAGGTTTCTATTGGTTGAAAATCTGTATCGTAATGAAAATCTGTATCGTAATGGATTTCATTATAAAACGGGTGGTGGGCATATAAGAGTATTATTAGAGTACGGGTGTAGATAAAAAATATTATCACATGAAATAATTTTTTTATAGTATCAAATATTAGTTCAAGAATTTTAATATATTATTGTATCATCTGGATACTTCAACGTATAAATCCCAGTTCCCAATCATTTGAAAAGTCATACCATTGTTAATTAATACATTTTTCTTTGGTATACGTTTCCAGGAACAGCATCATAAAAGTTTTAACAATTATGGAATAAATATTTGACTTCCTGCAGCCCTTCTAATAAATACGCTTGACAAGACCATGTTATACATTTTTTACTATACTATTATCCTGGGAAACTAATTATATTTTATTTCTTTCAATACATACATTATTGGATCTATAGTATTTTTTCATATTTCGATTGTTTATATAATTAGTTGAGGAACTATTTCATTCTCGGAATTAATAATTAATTTAAAAAAAATCATTTTTGAATCATTTGATATTATACGTTACCAAAGTTGCGGCTGCTCTTCGATCTGATAAATTTAAAATTGAGTCAAATATAAAACTATCATAGATACGATAACAGACAACCGAATCATTTTTCTGAAGGAGATTAAATTCAACTGGCGGATACTTGATGAAAATCCATATTAACACAAATATCACAGTTTCCTATACGATTCTCACTGAAATGGATTTGATAAACCCATTGTAAGTGGGTTTCATGAACCCATCATCAGTGAAATGGTTTTTATAAACTCATTTTAGGTGGGTTTTATAAAACCCACTGTACAGGAAACTGGTACAGGGAAGAACAAGTTTTTCACTTCTGTTAATCAGCTGTCATGTGCTAACACTTATGAACATTCTATATTTCTTGAGCTTTTCACATCCAGACCAATTCTATCAACGATGAATTATTATCAATTGACCACACTCACATCTTTGATTGTTTTTAAACATCATACCTATTTTCATTATTATTGTTTCTACTCGTGATTATAAGAAACTAGAATTCCACCGAAAACTCTCGAATGAACAAGCGCTTCTGGATAATATGTAAAGATGAAATTGTCAAAATGAGGTCACCAAACGCCATCGACTTCGTTCGAAGTCCTTCAGCAAGTAGGTTTGATACTTACTCCCTACGCCACATCTCAGGAGCAGCATGGCTATTCGCGGACCCGTCAACCATGAAACGTGACAGAACTCATTCCCCAGCACGACAGAGAGAAATTCTTGAAGAAAAATCTCTGTCCCGTTTGGGAACCATTGCGACAACTCCCTCGCCAGAAATGAAGACATTTTATGGAAAAAAAAAACATACGTTTCAAATTGAACACCAGTTAAAAGGGGATTATATTTACATAATTTAATCAAATGGCGAGTGCGCCGAGAATAGCATGAAGCGACTTCACCATTTATTTGACCAATGAGCTGTAAAATGAAATAGTATGAATGCGAACGAATGAGTATTGTTACACTCTATGGATTTCCAAGCTGTTTTATTCTGAAAGTGATATCAATTCAAATCATCTAACTCGATATGACTAGAATGTCAATATCCATTACGTTCAGAGGGCGTTTTTGATAGAAGTGATCTATAATTCGTCTATGATTTTTAAGACATCGTGTATATCTGATTTTTTCTCAAACGTTCCCGAATACAATGAAGAATTTGATAGGATTCAGTATATATTTTTTTCAATACTCTATCAGAAAATAATATCCAACGAAATGAAAGTGAAAGTCATTTGTAGGAATGAAAATGTGCCACTGTAACGTGCAGCATAAGTTGGAGCTATAAATTTTTGAAATGAAAAAAAAATTGAATGCTTACGATCCATTCGAGAATATCTAATCACTCAATTTAGCACCAGACGATGAATATATGATTTCCTTTACTATGGCGTCTGTATTGAAATGTAACAAGTGCCTCCATGAACTTGATTCATCATAAGTATGTTTTTCTATTATTTCAAGAGCTATGTGAATACGCGAAAGTACAATGAGAATGAAAGTTGGGCTTAGATACCAAGGCAATTGCCAGCTATTGTTGAGAACACTGAGCATTCTACTACTTCCTTCTAGTTATGAACTTATCATTTGATAACAATCACTCAGGAATGATGATCATACATGAAGGTCATCATCAGTAGGAACTCTGCCACTGCATATTATTTCGTTTTGTTTACATTGTTCGAATCATAATAAAATGAATTATTCATAATGAGAATAAAGATGCTTTTATATATGTTATGTCGCTGTAAGACGCTTTCAATTTTTCCGTAGATGAATTCAAGTTCAAAGTAGCAATAATCCAAGAATACATTCGCCAATAAACATTATAGCCAAGATGCTTCAGACCCAGATAAAAGGCCCAACGCACAATCAATTTCTCTATTAGCTCCCATTAGAGCTATATCTGAACGATACCCCAAGTGACAGGAAGATAAACAATTCCTCGTTCAGCCAGCTTCCCGACCAAACAATCAGGTGGTGTGCCAGTTGCGCCAGCCAAACACGGCCGCGGGCTGAACAAAGACCGCACAAAAACGACGACATGATTGAATTGGAAAGGCGGACAAGAATAGCAACAATTCATGAGAGGCAGAATGACAGAATGGAAGTGATAATGGATTCGAATATTGCCGTTATGTTCCAGGATTTATTATGTGTGGAGGCCGTATACGTTTTTGTGGTATTCGACCTTTTTTGAATACGTTCATATATATATATATATATATATATATATATATATATATATATATATATATATATATATCACCAAAGAGATGTATATATATTCACATTTTCCGACCGACTGAACTTTATCTTTTCTCAACGGATATAATTACGATTGAACTTCACAGATAAGATTATTCAATCGCATAATTTCAGCGTTTCGTTCTCTATTTTCATGTTCCAGTATTACTGATCGCAGTAAGCAACTGCGGAACGCTTTTTACAGTGAAAGTTATCTACTGCTGATGTTATTAGAATGGATCGTCATCGGACATTCGTCACAGGAACTGTTAGCGGTAACCGGTGTGACATACCCTATATTATAATGAATCAAATCTTAGATGAAATGTTAAGCGATAGCGATTCGGAATCAGAAAACTCAGATAGCTCAGGCTCTAATGGAGCATTAGAGAATTTCATGAATCTCAGAGGTCCATTTGAAAGAATTGCGAGGATAAAATGTTATTTTCAAAATGTAGTTATTCATTATACCCCCGAAATTTTCAAACAACATTTCATGTAAGTGGATAGGGATTGCAATCCCGCAAAGCAGGATCCGATATTGCCTCGGATTTTATTGATCTGCTGGATCCCGCAAAATCCAAACTTGGTTTCGCGTAGGAATATACCCTGACAGTTAAGCCTTCGAGCGTAGAAGCCGAGAGAGCGTTTTCGGCTTCAGGATGTATTTGCAGTTCACTCAGGAGTATGAATGGCATCTGCTCCTTTATAGCGTATTTTCAAAAGTTAACGCATAAGTTAATTTCATAGTAATAGCTTAGCATCTAAAAGAGATTTTTGATTTGGTAATTAGTCATTCCATGAATTAGATTGAATTGAGAATATCATAAAAATGTTCAAAAGATATTATTTTGAGGTGGACGAATCCTTTCTTCGTAGTTATTTGGGTTTCCAACCTACCACAAACTGAAAGGACTACGAAATAATGTTGGAATCTATGCTCATATTCGGAGTATCATTTCTATTCAATTAGCCATCGAATATTTTCTTCGTAGTTTCTTGGATTTTTAACCTTCCACATTCTGGAAAAATAAAGATAAGATGATAGTACAGAAGGAATTATTTAGATAAGTAGCAGTTTCAGCATCAACTTCTAAACACAAATCTTGTAGTAAAGCTCGGAACATTTTTGAGAGAATAATAATTTTGCAGTGATCTGTTGCTTGTTCCCTGTTGAACAGTGTTTCTTGAAATTTCAAGTAACCAAACTCAACCCATTTCAATTTGGTAGATACTGGGACTACATGGCCACGTTTGCAGGAGTAGCACCAGTAAATTGTCAGTCTCTAAGTAGGTGCCTCGGAAATTGGCGCGAAATCATTGCCAGTAAAATAGAACGACTGTTCAGGTATATCAGAACATGAAAGAAATCACTAAATGCAGAGTTTGACGATAATGGGAGTTATTGCACATCATCTGAAGTATATACAGTATGTCTTACAGTGATATTTGCGCATACGCAATAATACACAAAATTTGTTAAGGTATAATGTCGTACGCTATCCAAGGAATAAGGAAAAAACCTTATATCCAACACTTTTATATATATAGATATACATATACATATATATCTCCGCTCAAATGTTGTGGAAAAGTGATCTCTTTGATCTGTTTGGTAATTGCCTGAATTTTTTATATTGATTAGGGGAAGTCTTCCCGATTGAAATTTACCATTGCGCTAAATTTCAATAACCTAGAGTTTCAGAGATATCGGTGAATAATACTGAAAAAAGCTTAAAAATTGTAGCAAGACGTTTACGCGCATCTTTTATATGGAATCTTCTCACGTAGTTGAGCCGGTGTTCAAAGGATATATGCGCAGAAAGGGGCGGAGAGTGGTACCGCAGGCTGCAACAAGAACTTGCTGATCGATAGATGCATCACTCAGGAATGTCTGCAGTGATAGCAGAATCTTTTCATGGCCTGGATTGACTACTGCAAGGCAATCGATACAACACCGCATGATTTGTTGTTGTACTAACTTGAGTGACTTGTGGTACCTGATCGAATAGTGAGATGCATCGAACAACTAATGCCGCTCTGGAGAACTCACTTGGTCCTCGATGTTCTCAATGAAGACTCCATGCATGGGCTTGTTTGTAAGCAGCTGCAGTATTTCAGCATTCTCTGTAGTCTTGAAGTGAGATTTTCTTCATGAGAGCTTCAACTCGGCGACAGAGAGTTAGCTCAACCAGCGTTCCTTGTTATTTCGAACATGGAGGCTCCAATTCCTGCATTTTCATAGTCGGGCTCCGGATGACTATACATGCTTCATCATGTACAATTCTGTTATGAAGACACTTCAAACTCACAAGTCCACGGACCCCTTGTTGTCGAAGAAGGTATAAACGTGGAGCGGGTGATCTTGGATGCATGCTTCTGTGCATATGCACATACTCTGACTACTCTAGGAGAGAAGAGTAGAATCAGATTTGCAAGCATGTTAGTGGCAGAAAGTTTGTTCTTGCTCGACATACTGATTATCCTACGACGGAGATCATTTTTAACCAAGTACAACTCTTCGGTTTGGCGTTGTTCCACACCTGAATAGATGAATGTCTCTTTTGCATTCGGATGATGTTAAATGCTCCCGTTAACGAGCTGGACATCCTCTGCGAAAATCTCTGAAGTGAGGCAGTTTTATCTTCTGGTTCTCCTGAGCGCATTAGTGGGATTCCAAAAGAAGGGGGTTGAGGGAATCTTCCTGAAAAATACCCCTTTTCAAGATGACCGGCTCTGTCCGGACCTTACTTCCATCTGATTTTATGGTGAAGTGAGTCCTCCAGAGCAGCATCAGTTGTTCGATGCATCTCACTATTCGATCAGGTACCGCAAGTCACTCAAGTTAGTACAACAAATCATGCGGTGTTGTAGCAATTGCCTTGCAGTAGTCAATTCAGGCCATGAAAAGATTTTGCTATCACTGCAGACATTCCTGAGTGATGCATCTATCGATCAGCAAGTTCTCGTTACAGCCCGCGGTACCTCTCTCCGCCCCTTTCTGCACATAAATCCTTTGAACACCGGCTCAACTACGTGAGAAGGTTCCATATAAAAGATGTGCGTAAACGTCATGCGACAATTTTTAAGCTTTTTCAGTATTATTCACTGATATCTCCGAAACTATAGGTTATTGGAATTTTGCGCAATGGTAAATTTCAATCGGGAAGACTGCCCCTAATCAATATAAAAAATTCAGACAATTCCCAAAGTGATCACTTTTCCACAACATTTGAGCGGAAATATATACTCACAATAATGTGGTGTACCAGTTGCGTACTGAGTCTGAGCACTACAAGCTAGCAGTACAAGCTAGCAATACAAGCGCCCATTAATAGAAGTCAGATTTACAGAATTGAAGCGTTTATAGATCATGAGATTATGAAATGAAAAATGGGTATTTGAGGTAATATAGCTTGTTTCGCGAGCGTTTGTTTTTGTTCTTTGCAGTGTTTTTCAATCATTCACCAATTCACACTGTCAATTCCAAATTATTCACAAGCATAACTCTTAGAAAAACAAATGTATTCCATAGAATATAATAGCAGCTCTAGCATGAGAGACCTCAGTGATCAGATTTCAAATCGATGTTCTTATATCTTCTTCATTTTCTGGGATAGATGAAGGGACTTGTTCTTATGTAGGCTATTCGAGAACAGTCTCAGAATTATATTCCTTCATAAGTCAGGTAACACATGAATATGGAATGAAAGTACTAAATGATGAATACAACATTTCACATCATTGGGAAAACCAACAAATTTCCGGAAGTATCCAATTCACCATTTATCAAGTAATATTAACATTCATAATTATTGCTAAGGCTGCTATTTCAGCCCTTCGGCTAATGCTGGCTTTTTACGATAAGAATTGAATTTGCTGACAAGGATCTATCACCTCGATATTGAAAGAGAGGGATCGAAAAAAAATTTGAATTGAATTACTTACAGGTAGCCCCCAAAGTGTGACAGACTGTCAAAGATTATGTTGATCTATTTGTAAGTACGATTGAGTTTATTTCATTTCATGAAGATTAATTCATTTCATCCAACAGTTTTTAATTACTCTCCATCTCTCCTCATGAACTGGGTTGATAAATCGAAGGAACAAAATCGAGAGTGAAACCCCTTATGACTGAAAATTGATAATTGGTTACATGTTGAAATATTTCATGGATTTCTAATGCAGTGAGAGCTGCAATCCTCTTCATGGAAGAAATCGACTCGAGAGTCAATGGAACATCTGTATTGAAGCCTACATGTTGGCTTTGTATCGTGGATGATGTTAGTGTTTGTTATCTAGCTTCATGGATCAACAATATTCATACCGATATAAAATTCACAATGGAAATCGAGACTAACAACTGTGTTCTTTCCTTAGACGCCCATGCCACAGGATACAAGAACACCTCAGCCATACTAAACTCTCTTACCCACAGATCTATCAAACTCACAGACGACCACGATGAACTCAGTGACCTAAAAAATTTCAAATCAGCTCGTTTCCAAATCGTTTTTTCCCGCTCTCAGATCCAGAGAATCATTCACGCCACCACCTCTTTTTCCATTTCGAATAGTAAGGGTTCATTCCACTCTTCCTAGACGGTTGAAGTTGCAGTGTTGAAAACTGTATCAGAAAATATTCCCCTTGGCCGAAGTAATGACGTGTACAATCGATTTTTGTTTTACAATGAACGTGGAATCAGATGTTTTGTTTTGAATAGTGACCGCTATATATGCCACATCGATCGTTCATGTTATACATGTAGCCATAGCCTGAAAATTGTCAGCAGACTTCATGATGTGATCCCACTAAGGACCGGACCACAATTTCGCCCTGTGAGACTCATCATCATAGCGTTGACCGCACTCGACCAATGAGTGATGAACGAGTGCACCAGGACTAGTGTTGAAACCGCCATTTGGGGGATTAGGGAAAGAAAAAAATTACAACGACCCACGAGAGAAACGGTATAAAACTCTGGTTCTCAGATGGTCCTGATGTATATCGCAATTTTTGCAGATTACACCTCTGCCATCCATCAGATCCCTTGCTTTGTTTGAACGTCAAGATCACGGAAACAATTGTCGCCTGCTTTAATCACAAGACGGGTATTGAACCACACAGATCTCACTTTCTTTACTCAGATTATGTACTGAACACAGAATTTCGGTCATACAGATATTAACATTTGTATATTTCTATATAATAGAAGGAAGAGAGAGATTCCTTCTATACATTTGACCATCCTCTCAGTAGTTCAATCCTGCTTTTATAAAATCATTTTTTTAGCTTCATATGCTAACATAGAGAAAACCATGAGATCAATCTAACAAAATAATCCTCTTTTTGATTCAGTTCTTCTTTAAGGTCAATTCCGGAACAACTGATACTTGAAATGATACGTAGATAGCGCAGTGGTTTACTACTTGGGCGGTGTTAGTTCGGACTTCCATTGTCTATGTTATTGACTCTATTGAAATCTGTAACCAAGCGAAAAAAACAAGAGCCTTATAGAAAAATACAAATCGAATAAGACAATCGAATCCAAACGAGAAGGTTGAAAAGGATTTTTTGGTCAAAAAATACAATTTGGACAAAAAAATTGAGATATCGAATATGAAATAGTAGTGTCAAAACATTGTCAAATAAAAATAATGTTCAAACCAACACTACCACTGAATAAAACAATCGATATCAACAACTGCGCGTTCACCGGATACCATGCAAGTTCGGCAAATCCTACATAGAAGAAACCAGAAAACCATTGGAACTGATAATGGGCGAACACAACGAAAAGACACCACAAGATAAAAAGATCGCTTATTACCACAATATCTTTGTTGAGTTCCAATCCGAAGCTCGAGTGGGAGGCTTGAGGGATCCTTTCACCACACTTTCCATTTATGTCCGTCCCTATTTCGGCTCTGGCTCCATATGAAGACCTATCTGCCTGAACTATCGGCTTATATCATCACTTGCATTCGATATGACATTTCTGTGATCACAATTACGATAAGAGTAAAGATTATATAGAATAATCAATATACTGTTGCCGTTTTGATTGTCTATATTCAATATATGGGTCTGATATGACTTGGATCATTGAAGGATGAAAGGGTCTCTTTATACCACAATACCTTTGTTGAATTTCTTTCCGAAGCTCGTGAAGAAGGGTTCAGGTATCCCTTCACCGCACTTTCCATTTATGTCTGTATCTACTTCAGTTCTGGCTTCATCTTAAGACGTATCTGCCTGAACGAAAGTCAAATATCACCAATTGCATTCGTTTTGGCGTTGCTGTGATCTCATTTACGAGAAGAGTATAGATGAAATAGAATAATCAATCTAACTTTGTCGTTCTCGATTATCTGTCTTTTATATATGAGTCTGAAATGACTTTGATCGTAGAGGGATAATAAGGTCTCTTTATACCACAATGCCTTTGTTGAATTCCTTTCCGAAGCCCGAGTATATGGCTTTAGGGATACTTTCACCACACTTTCCATTTATATCCGTCTCTACTTCAGTTCTGGCTCCATCTCAAGACCTATCTGCCTGAACTATCATGATATGTCATCACTTGCATTCGATATGGCTTTTCTGTGAACTCAATTACAGAAGGAGTAAAGATGAAACTGAAAAATCAGTCTAGAGTGTTCGTTTTCGATAGTCTGTTGTTGTTGTTTATATTGAAGTAAGATATGACTTTGGTGATTGAAGGATTATAAGATCTCTTTCTACCACAATACCTTTGTTCGGTTACTTTCCGAAGCTCGAGTAGAAGGCCTTAGGGATCCTTTCGCCACACTTTCCATTTATATCCGTCTCTATTTTGGTTCTGGCTCCATGTCGAGACCTATCTGCCTGAATTATTGTCATATATCATCACTAGGATTGGATATGGCTTTGCTATGATATCAATTACAAAGGAGTGGAGAAGAAACAGAATAATCAATATTACTTTGTCATTTTCGATTGTCTTTTAAATTGAAGTCTGATATGACTTTGATCATTGAAGGATAATAAGGTCTCTTTATACCACACACTTTCCATTCATGCCTTTATACACCATTGGATGGTTTGTAGCCGAGGTCATACACAGGGAGGAGAACTGGTTCGGGAGGAAATTCAAGGAAGCCGCCTGAATACTCAACAACGATGAATCCAGTCACCCCAGCGTAGAAATCCGGACTGTGGAAACCACTTATACAAAGGATGGACCAACTTTGGCTCGATGAACGAAATCTCGTGCCAATACATCTATTTGCCGCTGGAAAACCGATCAGCGCGCCTTTTTAGTAGCACCCGTGCGCCTTATCGTTCGCACCGCCCCCTCTCCCATACTATGGGGAATTCGGCATTTTATAATCATGCCTCGAAATGTTGTCAGTCATCACCCGAAGACGATTGCAGATACCAGCGATCTGAACATTGTGAGTACACTCACCTTGAAACTATGTTTCAACATCTGTTCATGTCACTTCATACATTCCTTCATTTATTTGAAATTCTTCAATATCTCATTTTTCATCACAGTTTCATTTTCTTTGCTAAATTAAACCTTCATTTTCATACTTTTGGCAAATAAATATATCAACCTTTTTGTTTGTATTCGATTGCCCCATTCGAATTGTATTTTTTTTTTCCAAGAGACCAACAGGTGGACTTTTTTGTTCTGACCGGTTGTAAATAATGAATACATATACTCGAAAAAACTCACGAGCATCTCAGGCTCCATTATGCTTTCTCCTAACATAATGTCACGGTCCTTGTAGATAGTTATCCTACAATTACTCTTTGTAATAATGAAAATATTATCAAATAATATCTTGAATCTAATATCTTTGATCTTGAAACTTTTACGAAATTTCTGTTCCTACTCTTTTGAGAAACTAATTCGAGTTGAATGTTCTGTGAGTATTAATCAAACCTGCCCCAGAAAACATCAACTCTTGCTAATTAGGAATCTATCTGTTTCGGTTCTAATTGAAAATGATTCCTCTTGCAATCGGCATCACCCACGAAAGGAGTCCTAAATTAGATCTTAATTAGGAAAGTTTCAACTGATTCCGGAAAGTTGAAGGGGAAAAAGTTTGACACCTAAGAGAAAATCGATACTCAGAGCTTAAGTTTTATTGTCATTGTTCGTTAAAGAAGGGGAGATTTCCAGAATTGAAGATCTTGTTCATTAGTGAAATGATAATACTCTTTTCAATAGTTGATTTTTGCTCAGTAACTCCATTTCTGCTGAAAATTAAGTAACAGGGTCTGTGTGAGAGCATTAGTTTTGAGAAAATATTGAAACGAAGGTACGGTTGGAACCATTATTGTAAAATAGACTGAATGGAAGTGGCCATTACTTGATGAAAATCCATATTGAACAAATAATATTCAGTTGCCTGTGAGATTTTCACATATTAGGGTTTACTAAACCGCTACACGTATTTCGATATACAATAACTTCCTCAAGGAACATTACATCCGACGGTCAATAAGAATATAGTCCGACAACTCATCAATAATTATTAGCACAATTTCCTGGAAAGAACATATTCAACCATTCAAACATATTGAATGTTTACACAATTATTTCCGAACTCTCCAAGAGATTAAGTTTCAAACCCTTACCTTGGAAATGAAGGATTTCAAATTCGTGGTTGAACTCATGTCCCTCTGTAATGGCGTGAGATGCATGCGTAGAATTCGTCTCACCATGGAAACTACGGCTGTGTTCTTCTCCGCGTGTATGAAATGTTCTTCCCGTTTGACCGACATAAAACATAGGACATGAACCACTCAATAATCTATGAACACCAGATCTATATGATACTGAACTTCTATCTTTGTTGTTTTTAATATAAGAGCTTGAATTTCAAATCTTTCTGTTTCAATAAATTAGAAATTTTTTTACTCGGTTGGCCTAAAAAGGGCAACGTTCTGTAATTCTCATCATAATTCGTTGTAACTGGGTATATTTCTCTCAGGACCATTCAGCTTTTTGGACAATAAAGTGTCTACTAAATCACTATAATAACTGTTGTTGATAGCGATTTGTTTTATAATATTCAGTTCTTTTTCGAAAATTGTATGTGTGAAGGAAACATTTACCAGTCTGTGAATCATACTGTTAAATGCTGTCGCTTTGTGTTGGTGAGGATGGGTAGATGAATTGTGAATTACAATATCTGTATGTGAAGGTTTCCTGAAAATTGAGAAACCACGTTTATCCCCAATTTAAATTGTATCTGGTAAGGGAATTTTCACCAGTCTGTGAATCATACTGTTAAATGTTGGTGAGAATGGGTAAATGAATTGATTGTGAATTGCAATATCTGTATCTGAAGGTTTCCTGAAAATTGAGAAACCACGTTTATCCTTAATTTTTGCTATAGTCAAATCCAGAAAATTTATTACATTATGTTCTTCCATCTCTATGGTGAATTCGATGGAAGAGTGAATAGAATTGATGAAATCAAAGAACTTATCCAGTTGCTTATTCCTTCCTGTGAAACATACTAAAATGTCGTCCATGTACCTATACAAATACACGAAATTACCGACCAGTGGGTTAGTATGAAGTTTCTGTTCTAAATCATCCATGCAAATTCCTGCCAATAGGGGACTCAGTGAGTTTTCCATTATCAGATCTTTACAGGATGAATGAAAAGTGTCGTTGAATTGAAAATGATTCACACTTTATTGGCCAAAAATCTGTATAGTCAAGTCCTGAAAAAATTACACCCAGTTACAACAATTTATTATAAGAATAACATAACGTTGACCTATTTAGTCCATTCGAGTAAGAACATTCCTTGAAACAGAAAGATTTGAAGATTTTATATAAAGCAACGAATAATTTGAACCTTGATATCAAAAACAATAAAGATTGATGTTCACTATCAGATAGATCAGGAGTTTATAGATTATTGTGTGGTTCATATCCGATGTTTTATGTCGGTCAAACGGAAGAACATTTAATACACGCGTAAAAGAACACAAAAGTAGTTTCCGAAATGGTGAGACAAATTCTACGTATGCATCTCACCTCATTACAGGGGGACATGAGTTCAACGACGAATTTGAAATCCTTCATTTCCGATGGAAGGTTTGAAACTCACTTTGAATGATCAGACGGAGTTGAATGATTCGCCTCTGTTGAATATGTTCTTCCCAGGAAAATGTGCTAATAAGGATGTGATGTCGGACCATTAATCTTATTAGTTGTCGGTACCATATTCCTATTGACCGTCGGTTGCAATTCATGAATTTGGAATGTAACAGTGTTGGAATTAGTCTAAAGGTCTTTCTTGAGGGAGCTATTTTATAGCAAAACACGTGTCGCGGTTTAGTAAACTCTAATATGTGAAAATCTTACAAGCAACTGTGAAAGTTTGGTTTACGAAACTTTTGATCTGATAAAAAATTATTTATATTATCAGTGATTTTATTGGCAGATGATTATCAACGTCATATAGATACCTATTTAAAATGATCTGAATCTGATCGACAATGTTGCCTGACTGGTAGTACTCCATACTTCCATTTCCCGATTCATTTCCGAAACATCGAAGAAAACTTGATGGGTTGAAAAAATGAAATCAAATAGCTCTGAGAACTCAAAATGGGGGAAGTGAGAATGAAAGAATATGTTGAGAACTGTGAGATTATGCTGAAATTACCCTTCCGAAATCAAGGTCTGTTCGTATATTTTCAAATGTATTATATTTTTCATTGTCGCCAAACAGTCTATATATGGACCACTCCGAATATCTATCCTAGAAAATTCAGTGAGATATGAGAAAACGAAATGGAATCGGGTCAGTGGATTTTGATATCTTGGCGTTGCTGCTTCAGTCCTAGAAGTCCTGGATTTCTTCACCCACTTTTTTCTTGTATCACGGATGTCTGGTTCATGAACGAAATGTTCCGAGTCAGATTCTTCAATGAGACAAGGGCTTTTTCTCACGAGAATGTGTCTGTCTATCGAAGAATGACTCTTCCACGTTTCATGGATGAGGAGACTGCGCATAACCCTCCTGAAAAAACGGCGAAGGAAGTTAGCAACAAGGCCTATACCTCAGCTCGAACAAGTGACTCGAAGAATTTTGCGAGTTGCTCGAGTAACCAATTTTCATATAACGCTCTATCAGAAAACTATATCCTTCTATCGCTGACGACATTGGTATCCGATTACTGCCGAATTTCATACTCTGCACGTAATAATCAGAATAATTGGATTAAAATAATCAGCCTCGAACAAAGAGCACAACCATATCAAACCGATCGAATATATTTATCGTTCCATTTCATTCCCAGTTCGCATCAACCTGTTAGTAGAAAGCATTCATTTGCGCATTTGATTAATGCGCCAATGTTATCGTTTCAGACCAGGATCCCGACTGAGCATCGATGATTGGACTACCTCCGCTATCAGTGGAATTACTCCATTAAAATTCTACGTAGCGTTCGCACACAGATGTCGCGCTCGAAAAAGTCCATTGCCAGAGGCGGACTGGGAAAATGGTAATTTCCTGAAATAATTCCATGTAGCTTGAAAGATGAAAAGACCCAACGAGGGGATGAATTATATGACACCATACTTTACGGAAATTTAATAAACTGGTAGTGACACAAACAGTGATTTCAGAAATGATTGCTCAATAGACCTGATATGTGATATGAGACTGGATGAGGGCGAAATATAGTGTTTTCAAGCATTTTTGGTTACAATAGAATTTTTTTGAGAATCATTCGGATAAGTTGTAGTAGTCTTTATTCATTGCCAAATTTTACGCAGAAATGCATACATATCCAACTAGTCAAGTTATCGGGGAGGGGATAAGATATATAAGTATATAAAAACGTGCAGTAAAAACACATCTAAAGTAAAATGGAAAATAGTTAAAAATGGTTAAAAATTTTGTTGAAAAGAACCATTTCAATCATCGACAGCCAATTGTGTCGAGTTGAGGAATTCATCAATATGGTAGTACGTTTTATTACACAAGAACCCGTATAAATTGGATTTGAAAGACGATCTGTTTGTGGTGACATCAATTAGAGATTTTATTTTATTGAAGCATTTAAATTCAATATACTTGGGAGAGTTATGGCCTAAGCAAAGTCGTGAAAAGGGTGCGTGCATATCTTCCCTTTATCGAGTATTGTATTCGTGAATATCGCAGTTTCTGGAAAACTCTTGTCCATTATCTTTCACGATCATTATCAAATGAAAAATATACAGGCTTGGTGAAGTTAATACTGAGAGCTTTTTAAAAAGTGGCTTACAGCTTTCCAATGGGTAGGCACCGTGGATGCATCTCAGTATTTTCTTCTGGGCTCTGAATGCTACGTCAAAATATGGCGATGAACCCCAAAATATCAAACCATATCTCAAGATGGACTCAGCCAATCCAAAGTAGAGGGTTTTCAAGACCTCCAAAGAAACAGTGTCTCTAATAGTCCTTATTACATAAAGAATACTACTCAGTTTTGAACTAATTTCAGTTATGTGTGATTCCCAATTCAGTATACGGTCAATGCTTATTCCCAAGAATCTCATGACGTCCTTACATTGGATTGATTTGCCATTTGAAGTCAAATATAGATCGTAGTCAGGACAGATATTTTTTGGCAAGAAGCACATAAAATAGGTTTTATCTGTGTTGAGGGCAAGACCATTGTCACTACAGTAGTTGTTTAGTTCACAAGATGTAACGTTACCATACTCAATGAGACTGTCCATCTTGTTATGAGACATAAGTCACCCTGTGCCAATCATAATATGATTCTTCTTATTTGACCTATGTTTTGATGTGTAGCAAATGTCAGGCAGTGTGTAAAAAGGATTTCATCCACATTATTGTTGAACTCAATTCCTCGAGAAGTTTTTCTGTAGATTACGACTTGTTTCCCGTTCAATCATCTACCCTTTCGAAGGCAGACAGTGCCCGGTCTAAAACTGATACAGAAAATACATCAATATTTCTCAAATGGAATTTCCTCTGAATGTCCTCTATTGAATAGATATCTACGAATTGACCTGAGAAAGATATTCACTGTCACTCATTACTAGATATTCATAGAATATATTACCATGAAATGACGATACGACCACCAGTTTTTTATCTGACATAGATACACATTCAGCATCACCTCATCTTCATCTTCATTTCATCGAATCCTATTCCTCAAAGGTATACTGGATGAAATACGATATCGCGTTTTTCAAAAATTCATATTTCTGAATCTGCCAGATATATGGATAGTCAAAGCAAGTTTCTTATCAACTATGCGTTCAGCTTCAACAGAAACTACGTTTCAGCTCTCATTCATTTTCAAGGAAAAGTAGCTGAAAACTTTTGCAAAAAGTTCCGAGTAGATACTTCACCAGAAGCTATAAACAATTCGATGGAAGAAAGGTTCTAGGCTTTTGCAAATATTATTAAAAATGGGAGTGAAATAGTTTGAGAATTATATACATCTTTCCATCAATTAAAACTCAATTGATTCGGTAGATATAAGCCGGACATCAAAATGTTCTGATTCCTCCAGATGAAATCTGTGTCGATGCTTTTCATCTGTGAACTCAGGAAGTGAAAATGATTTCAGTCTTCAGTTTGATGAATATATTTGTTTAAATATGAATTCTCAATTAATAAACACCCCTTAGTTAACATGTGGGTTACTAATAGAATTGATTTTTGCGACGGATCATTGTTCATTCATGTATCCCAATTATAAGTGGATTTTTTTCAATTATCATTATTCAAATATCCTAATTTGAAACATATGTTTATGGAGAAAAGAGCGAATCAAACGTAGCGCTCGGGAGCTTTACTACCAAATAAAAAATTTAATAAAAATGATAACTAATAGTGGTAAAGTTCCGAGAATAAGACATTCCTCTAGGAAATTTCCTCTTCTTCGAAAATATTTTTTATATTAGATATTCGCAAGAGATATATTATTAAGGAACATTATTTTTTGTTTTTTGCGCATAATTTAAAAGTTTCCAGAGAGTGTTTAGATATAATTCCGAATCGAATGAAACGTCAACCATTGTTTTTAGTGGAGGTGGACGGATGATCGTTGAAAAAGAAGTCGAAATTCTCTAGAACCGGGTTCGGCTACGGAACATCCTGCTCGAGAGTTGATTTGGAAAATAGCTATTTATTGTAAATTTTGTACATTTTGATTGGGTTGTATATAGTATTTGTCATGTAATATTGCAATCGGATGGATCCTTTAACCTTCATCTGATCTGCAACTCCAGTTGTGTTCACGGAACAACCTTAGGATAAAGTATTCCGTTGAAGGTCAATGACTGTCAGAGTAGTTGGCTCTTCTGTGTCAACTGACAGGAAGGCCGTTTCACCCGAGACTGTCACTTGTCCATTTTTCTGTACTGAGCTAGAAGAGAAAGGTGTCGGTATTCGTTGACTCGTAAAATTTCATGATATTTCTATCATCCTTCATTGGGTTATATTCTACGAGACAAATTTTCAAACTGAGGTTGTACTGGTGTTGCGATTTGGCGTATTTTTGTTATATAACCACAGTTATACTCGTTTGAGGATTTTTAGAGTAACACACCTAACCTTGAAAGTGAAAGCAGTTCTATTGGAATCATTTATCAGGTATGTGTATGCATCTTTCAGGTTCGAATGCATATTTTCATTCGTCTAAGTTTTGTTTCCACGAATTTATTCGTATTTTTGGTATTCACCAAATTTTTTTTTATTGTCAGATGCGATAAGGCCGAATTTCCCTCAATGTAGTCCACCAGCGAAGTAACATCCTTTCTAGTGGAAATCGCAGTTTGTGAAAAAACCCCTTACGGCCAGGGTAAGTTAATGTATATTTTCCCTCTTTTATTATTATTTCGAGTGAGTATTTCATGAAAATGATGAAATCAGAACAGCTGTTGAAGTGAGATTTCAGTTATTCAGAATTAATTTTACAACGTTGCCAGATCTCGAATTTAGTCGTAGATTTTGGAGCCAATTCCTAAAACTGGGTTCACGTTGATTTTTTTTATTATGTTTGTCTCCATGGGTGAGAATTTTTGATTATCATTTCCTTTTATTCACTTTACAGTGAGTGACTTATGTTTCGTAGTGGATAAAACATAATTTGTCTTTCAATGTTTCATTGGGGATTTACTACTTTTACTACTTGTACTGGGTTGTTCAAAGCCCCCCTTCTGACAGGTTTTTTTTTCCCCCATTGGTTATTGGAATCCCATAATCCCTGGAATTCTGAGGTGGAATATTGAGGTGCTATGTACAAAGCGGATGTCTGGAAGGATTGATTGCCTATCTGTGAAATATACAGGGCGATCCAAAACTACCAATCTACAGGGTGCTACGAAGTACCGGACCGAACAGTTGCTGCGCCAACGAGTGCGATATTCTTCGGGGACCACGCAAGTTATCAACGTTAATTTTTATTTCCTTTTTTATAATTGCTTATTTTGCTAAGATATCACGTAGCTTGTTGCTAACTTATACTTCATAAATGTTAGAGGTGTAAATGCATACAATTTGGTAATGGTATCGTTATTTGGTATATATTGCATATTCTTTGATAATTTTGCTATATGGTATAACGCATGCGCCTGAGCTCAAGCGACGTTTATTAGTAGAACTACTTCCCTTATTGTCTTTGGTATTTATGCATTCTCCTCCCTCTTTTGCTTGATATTGGTTGATTTATAGCTATCAATTACCCACTTAGTTTTGCTTATGGTATGAGTAGCTGTAGATAACGGTTGTGACAAACATTGTATATTTGCTTGCGCGTCATAAATCAAAGGTCGTTGGTGTTTGCTACTCTCTTTTATATGCTAATACATTAGCAAGCTTATTGTTGTTTTCATGTTGAGTATTATTGCTTGCTTAGTACTTTAATACTTACGCTTCCAGTCCAGTGGTCTTCTTGTCCAGGGATTAATTTTTTTTATAGGTTCTTATTTGGAGGAATTCCGTACTACATCAAGAATATGAATGTTATTGTTAATAAATTGGTTTAGTACTACGGTTTGTTGTTTTCAATCAGAGTTGGTAAATTGGAAGATTGAGTTTACGTAATCGGGTATTTGTCTGAGAATTTAATTTACCTGGCGCCCAGAAAATAACTTTAAATTCAGTGACATCTTATCGAACCACCCCTTCTTCACTGAAGCTAGCGGCAAATGCCCACTTGTCATCCGACACCTGTGGTCGAGAAACCTACCCTCTGATACGGCTCATTGGGGAGGTTTCATTTTTGGCGCCCTAAAACGTGGGGCCCCGTGAAACTTGATGTAGTATAGTTCGAAAGTTGAAATTAATGTTATGATTCTTAAGTTGTTGTTTTTTCTGACAATATTTAAAACACTTTTGATAATTTTCTTTTACTGGACTGGACGTGAATCAAGCAAGATGAGTTATAAAATATTAGCTTACCGGTTGATACAAGATGAGCTCATTTATGAACTTAAAATCAGAGGTATCGCGACAGGCACCGTAGATGAAATGCGTCATTCCCTGTCGATGGCAATGAGACTCGAGAAGAGTGGAGGTAGTGTCAAGTATCCAACCTATCCTTTCACGGTTGCTGAAGATGTAGACGCTGTTAAGAAGAAGTTGGAAGAGATTGAACCTATGGTTGCAGGATTTGAAGATGGTTCAACTAGTAATGCTTTCGTGCGTCTACAGTCGAAGTTGGGCCATGTATTGAATAGGATCGACCATATAGATGAAGATGATACAACGGATCGTCCCACGATTTTGGCCAAGGCACTATCACTATTGGACCTACTACACCAGAAGGCAGAAGCTTATCAAAAGGATGTTCCACCTCAACTCACCATCCTCAACCAGAGTCATTTCGCGCAACATATTAGTCCTACGCGTAGATCCTCTAGTATTTCCCCCTCTCGTTCGATTTCCGCGAATATTAAGCAGATTTTACCCAGTAAATGGGATTTAAAATTTTCCGGTGATAAAAAGGGTCTTTCACTTAGCGCGTTCTTAGAAAGAGTCGAAGAATTGAGAGTAGCTCGCAACGTGTCTAAGACTATTTTACTCGAATCAGGTATTGACTTGTTTTCAGGTCGTGCCTATCAATTTTATTTAGCCTATAGGCAAGAAGCCAATACTTGGGATGAATTTGTTGCCCTACTTAAGGAGGAATTCCTCTCCCCCAATTATAACGAAAAACTTTTTGAGGAAATCAGAAAGCGAACTCAGGGACTCGACTAATCTATCGGTATTTATATTGCAATCATGACGGGTTATTTTAATAGGTTGACTTGCCCAATATCTGAAGAAACCAAACTAAAAATTCTGTTAAGGAATATTACCCCATTTTACCAAACTCAACTAGCTTTGGTGGAAGTGACCTCGATCAGTCAGCTCCGTGAATTAGGTCGTCGCTTGGAGGTTAGGAAAGAAATGGTGGAAAATTTTTCAGCACCTTGTAGGAGAAGCAGTACCTTGGAACCAGATCTTGCTTATGTTGGTGTCGATGGAGGTTTAGTAGATGATTGTCGAGCTTCCACTTCTACTCAGATCGGTCAAAGTGGCAGTTCCGAAAAAGAGGTCATTTGTTTCAGGTGTAACAAACCCGGACATAGGGCTGCTGGCTGCACCTTGAGGAGAGGTAAATTTTGTTACCGTTGTAAGGAAGAAGGAGTGACTGTTAGAAATTGTCCCAAGTGTAGTAATCAGGGAAACGGGAGGCGACACCCCTAGTTGATCGGGATAGGCGTGTCACAGAGGAGTCCTCGATCAATAAACTTCGAGTTATATTAGATTACGTTCTGGAGCATGCGGTAAACGACGAAAGGCCATATTTGAATGTTGAAGTCTTAGATAAATCTATCTTGGGTTTGTTGGATTCAGGAGCGTCACGTACGATACTGGGCAGAAAAGGTATGGAAATTATCCATGAGTTGGGCATTCCTGTCAATCGGAATCAGGTAACATCGTGCACAGTTGCTAATGGGGTTAGTTGTCGAAGTATTGGTGTTGTAGATCTTCCGATCTCTTTGAGGGGAAGACTTCGATTGGTGGAAGTGATCGTTGTGCCAGAGCTTCCTCACTTATTGATACTGGGTGCAGATTTTTGGAGATCCATGGGGATCGTTCCTGATCTTCGTCATAACGAATGGCACTTTTCAGATGAACCCATTGTTGCTAATGCCGTTGAACATCTCAATAATCAGACGTTGTTGACTGAATTGGAGAAGGATCGACTTCAGGCAGTAATTAAAAGGAATGTGGCTTTGATGGGAGATGAGTTAGGTTGTACCACGAAGGCGGAGCATGTGATAGTGACAAATAGCCCACCCATAAAGCAACGGTATTACCGGGTGAATCCGGTAGTCCAACAACAGATCGACAAAGAACTAGACGAAATGCTCAGGTTGGGTATTGTTGAGCCATCGAATAGTCCTTGGTCATCCCCTATACTCCTTGTTAAAAAGAAGGATAATTCATTTAGGTTTTGCGTCGATTTCCGAAAATTGAATTCGGTAACAGTTAGGGACAGCTATCCACTACCGTTGGTGTCCGATACACTTGACAAACTCCGCGATGCGAGGTATCTTTCCAGTCTGGATGTAAAATCCGCGTATTGGCAGGTGAAAATGGCTGAGGATTCAAAACAGTTTACAGCCTTCACTGTTCCCAACCGTGGCCTCTTCCACTTCAGAAGGATGCCGTTCGGGTTACATAACGCCCCGGCCACCTGGCAGCGGCTCATGGATAATGTTCTTGGGCATGACCTGGAGCCTAACTTGTTCGTATATCTTGACGACGTTGTCATAGTTAGCCAAACATTCGAGCACCATCTGTCCCTCTTGGAAGAAGTATTTCGTAGGCTTCGAGATGCTAACATCACGGTCAGTTTAGAAAAATGTCAATTCTGTCGTCCAGAAATGAGATACTTAGGATACGTAGTGGACCGCAATGGTTTACATGTTGATCCAGAGAAGGTGGAGGCAATGCTGAAATTGCCTATACCAGCAAATGTGAGTGAGGTTCGTAGAGTGGTAGGGACATTCTCCTGGTACCGTCGGTTCATCCAGAATTTTTCTACCATTATAGCTCCGATAACCGCTCTCATTCGTAAGAACGCGAAGTTTAAATGGTCGGAAGAATGTTCTGAATCGTTCAGGAAAATAAAGGAGTGCCTGGTTGCTGCTCCAATTTTGAGTTGCCCGGATTATTCCAGGCCTTTTACGGTCCAAACTGATGCCTCAGGGTTCGGCATTGGGGCCATCTTAACACAACCATATCCGGAGGGAGAAAAAGTGATTGCTTACCTCAGCAGATCACTCACAAGACAGGAACGAAATTACTCAACCACTGAGCGTGAGTGCCTAGCTGTGTTGTGGGCTGTTGAGAAACTTCGTCCGTATCTTGAAATGGTTGAATTCACGGTCCAAACAGACCACTACAGCCTTCTTTGGCTTCATAACCTGAAGGATCTGACTGGTCGATTAGCACGTTGGGCGGTCAGACTCCAACAGTATAATTTTAAGGTGGTACATAGGAAGGGCAAGGATAATGTAGTGCCCGATGCACTCTCTAGGTCGGTGCCACATGTTGATTCTGTAGAAGTTGATTCGGATGAGTCACCAATATTGGACAGTGCCAATAATGACAAATGGTATCAGTCTTTAGTCGAGAACATTCGTAGGAATCCGTTGAAATATCCTTCTTGGAGGGTACACGAAGGTCGTCTCTGGAAACATGTACTTACAGGTCATTCTGCCTTCGCAAGTTCAAGTGATTCATGGAAGCTGGTAGTTCCGAAGGGGGAACGTCAAAAGATCGTTATAGCAGCTCACGAACCCGCCACCTCTGGACACATGGGGGTATTTAAAACCTTCTCGAGAGTAGCTAGTAGGTTCTATTGGCCGAAAATGCGGCATGATATTGCCAAGTTCGTTCGACATTGTAGGGTATGCGCTGCATATAAAGTATCGCACGAAAAACCTTCTGACAAAATGGTCTCACATTCGAAAGTTGATAGACCCTGGGAAATGGTATCCACAGATTTGATTGGACCTCTCCCGAAGTCCACGAAGGGTAACCAATATATTTTAGTAGTGACGGACTACCTGAGTAAATTCTCTCTACTTTTCCCTCTGAGAACTGCATCGGCAGACGCGATTATTCGTAAGATTGAATCTGAAGTTTTTATGGTGTTTGGGGTCCCCAGAGTGATAATCTGTGATAATGGTAGACAATATAGTGGTTCGAAATTTCGACACTTCGCGGAAAAATACCAATGTGTCATTAAATTCAATGCTTCGTATCATCCAAGGGCCAATCCGACCGAAAGAGTAAACAGAACAATAAAAACTATGCTGTCGATTTATGTGTCCGAAAATCATAGAACTTGGGATAACAATATTGATCAGATCGCTTGCGCTATTCGTACCGCAAAACATGAGGTGACCAAATTAACGCCCTTTTTTGTAAATTTTGGAAGAAATATGATGTTGTCTGGTGCTGATTATAGTCAGGTAGAAAAACCTGAGGTAGAAGATGGGACTCAGACCGGCGAGGTGAGTCGTAATGAGTGTTTTCGAAAAATGTTTATGGATGTCCGGAAAAGATTGGAAGTAGCTGGGGAGAAGGCTTGTTCTAGGTATAATCTTCGTTGTAGACATGTGGAATACCTTCCAAACCAATTGGTCTGGAAGAAAAACTATGTATTATCTAACGCTGCTAACTATTTCAGTCGTAAATTAGCTCCTAGGTTTGTTGGTCCATTTTATATTAAAAAAAGGCTGTCTCCATGGACATATGAGCTGAGAGATGAAAAAGGCATATCGAAAGGAGTATGGCATGCTAAGGACTTGAAGCCGGGTCCTGATGATTTCAAGTAAAAAAAAAAAAGTTTGTCAGTCGAAGAGTAATTTACGGGGTAAATTTCTTCAAGTAAGGGGGGGAATTGTTACGTTCATTTTGAACCTTAGATACATTAGTATTAAAAACGCTACCTTACTATAATTCCCATATTTATTTACTAATTCCACCAAGACAATTACAAAGATTATCTACACAGAATATTTCATTAGGACACCCTGTACCTTGAGGATGAGTCTAGTATTTTGGCACTGCCTAGAGGAACACCTGAAAACAGGTCAATTTGCATCATAATATTCGTTAAATTGGTGAAAGATATGTTTTTACCTTCTTATCATTCTTCAAACTATTGTAGATAGTCATTTCAACGATAGGATGATTTGTTCTAGCCTTGCAGAGAGTCTGTGAACTTCAGATTATCGTACCCAACAGCTCTCTAATATGTTGCTTGGTCATGTCATGTCTTTTTGTAAATACTTGTAACAAATACTCCGTATATTGACTCTTCTTCCTCTAGTAAACGTTGAAAACGGCTCTGAGTGAATATTTCTTGGACACTTGATGAAATAATAACCACCGGATCGAGTTGAGCTGTAATAGAATGCGAATTATTAGAAATATTGTCAAACAGTCGTTCTCTTAAGTATTTCCAAAAGTATAAGTATTCATGCTTACCTTTCTATGCGTCAATCGCTGTGGTTTAGTTCTTCATCTCTGAATCGATTCAAATTCGGTTGGAAGATCTAACATATTTATTTTATCGATTTGTTTACAGTTTGTCTGAGTGTAGAATTGGTAGGTTAGAAACATTCCATCGGTATTCATCTTGTCTATGTTGCCAACTATTTAAGTCGAAATTCTCTAGAACCGGGTTCGGCTACGGAACATCCTGCTCGAGAGTTGATTTGGAAAATAGCTATTTATTGTAAATTTTGTACATTTTGATTGGGTTGTATATAGTATTTGTCATGTAATATTGCAATCGGATGGATCCTTTAACCTTCATCTGATCTGCAACTCCAGTTGTGTTCACGGAACAACCTTAGGATAAAGTATTCCGTTGAAGGTCAATGACTGTCAGAGTAGTTGGCTCTTCTGTGTCAACTGACAGGAAGGCCGTTTCACCCGAGACTGTCACTTGTCCATTTTATCTGTACTGAGCTAGAAGAGAAAGGTGTCGGTATTCGTTGACTCGTAAAATTTCATGATATTTCTATCATCCTTCATTGGGTTATATTCTACGAGACAAATTTTCAAACTGAGGTTGTACTGGTGTTGCGATTTGGCGTATTTTTGTTATATAACCACAGTTATACTCGTTAGAGGATTTTTAGAGTAACACACCTAACCTTGAAAGTGAAAGCAGTTCTATTGGAATCATTTATCAGGTATGTGTATGCATCTTTCAGGTTCGAATGCATATTTTCATTCGTCTAAGTTTTGTTTCCACGAATTTATTCGTATTTTTGGTATTCACCAAATTTTTCTTTATTGTCAGATGCGATAAGGCCGAATTTCCCTCAATGTAGTCCACCAGCGAAGTAACATCCTTTCTAGTGGAAATCGCAGTTTGTGAAAAAACCCCTTACGGCCAGGGTAAGTTAATGTATATTTTCCCTCTTTTATTATTATTTCGAGTGAGTATTTCATGAAAATGATGAAATCAGAACAGCTGTTGAAGTGAGATTTCAGTTATTCAGAATTAATTTTACAACGTTGCCAGATCTCGAATTTAGTCGTAGATTTTGGAGCCAATTCCTAAAACTGGGTTCACGTTGATTTTTTTTATTATGTTTGTCTCCATGGGTGAGAATTTTTGATTATCATTTCCTTTTATTCACTTTACAGTGAGTGACTTATGTTTCGTAGTGGATAAAACATAATTTGTCTTTCAATGTTTCATTGGGGATTTACTACTTTTACTACTTGTACTGGGTTGTTCAAAGCGGGGGATTCGATTTTTCAGTTTTGTAGATTTTTACTAATTTTAACTCCCCCCTTCTGACAGGGTTTTTTTTCCCCCATTGGTTATTGGAATCCCATAATCCCTGGAATTCTGAGGTGGAATATTGAGGTGCTATTGTTTTTATTGCATAAAAAACACATATTTCATCTATAACGATCAAAGATACAGGCAAATTGAGGGGGCACCAATGGGCTCACCACTGTCACCCATTATTTTTTATTGCATAAAAAACACATATTTCATCTATAACGATCAAAGATACAGGCAAATTGAGGGGGCACCAATGGGCTCACCACTGTCACCCATTATTGCTAATCTCTTCATGGAAGAGATCGAAACCAAAGCAATAGCAATGTCAGACGTGAAACCAAAACTCTGGCTGAGATATGTTGATGACATTTTCGTGATTTGGTCACACGGACATCAGGAACTCGAAAGGTTTTTCAATCACTTGAATGAACTCCACCCACGGATCAAGTTTACCAAAGAAATTGAAGAAGACAACAAGCTCGCTTTTCTCGATGTTCTAATCATGAAAAAGCCCGACGGTACGCTAGGCCACACGGTATATCGCAAAGCAACACATACCAACAGATACCTGAACGCAAATTCACATCACCACCCAAAACAGATTCATGCTGTGGCAAAAACACTAATTACACGTTCAATCAGATTGGCAGACAACGAACATCAAAAACAAGAGCGGAACACGATCGAGGAAACTCTTCGAATGAATAGCTACTCGGAGAGAATTATAAAAACGGCTTCCAAGAACAAGCCGAAACAGCAAAAAACCCCCGAAACACCGGTCATAACAACCAGACTACCATACATAAAAGGAACCACAGATAAAATCAGCAGAATTCTCCGCAAACACGACATAGCTACTTCGTTCGTACCAGAACGTACAATAAGATCGATACTCCGTAATCCGAAGGACCAGATACCACTGGAGTCCCAGGGAGTTTACGAAGTACCATGTCGAGACTGCAACAAGTCCTACATCGGCCAGACCAATAGACGGATCAACGTACGCGAGGATGAACATGAGCTATCAGTGAAAGGAAAAGTTACCACATCCTCCATCTTCAATCACGTATTGGAGACAGGACATACCATCAATTTCAAAAACACAAAAACATTAGCAAGCGATGAAAACTTCTACTCTCGAACAATCAGAGAGGCTATCGAAATTGAGAAACGACCGAGTAGCATGAACAAGAGAGACGACGCCCAAAGATTACCTAGAACGTGGAAATCCATTATATCACTAAACAAAGACAAGCCGATTACACCAGAGGAACAATATCGGACCTTACCACGTAATTACCCAGACACGATGACAAATGCAGGCGGACCAACGAAGAAAGTGGGAGGGGCCCAGATCAAAGATACCATCAATGATCACCCCTATATATTGAGAAGTAGAACTCGAATTAATTAGTCGAGTTCGGAGATCGAAACTCAAGACATCACCTAGAAGATGGCAAATGAGACTTTGCCGAAACGTTGTGAGAATTATCCTTCAGAGGTTCAAAACCACAGAACACGGAATGAAACCCGAAAATACAACGCATCATATATATATATATATATATATATATATATATATATATATATATATATATATATATATATATATATATATATATATATATATATATATATATATATATGATGATTTTCTGGGTTTTTTATCCGTTAGGTATCTTCTGATTTGTTCGACGTTTCGAATTCCATTTTGAATTCATTCTCAAGAACTGTGAGACGAATATCTGTCCATACCGTCCTGGTCAATCACTCCCCTTACGAAGTAACCAAGCAAGAGTAAGCAAAGACTTCAATTGTCTGTTCTCCATGGAAACTGGTATTTATAATGTTTGTCCTCAGTTCCGACTAGGTCCGATATTATTGATGATTATATCATTAACCGCTCTCTAAGATTGTATCCTGCCCATCCAGGTATTATGTTGAAATTGATGTTTTCACGGATCTTCGATATGCAAGATGAATTTTCTGGGTTTTCTATCCGTTAGGTATCTTCTGATTTGTTCGACGTTTCGAATTCCATTTTGAATTCATTCTCAAGAACTGTGAGACGAATATCTGTCCATACCGTCCTGGTCAATCACTCCCCTTACGAAGTAACCAAGCAAGAGTAAGCAAAGACTTCAATTGTCTGTTCTCCATGGAAACTGGTATTTATAATGTTTGTCCTCAGTTCCGACTAGGTCCGATATTATTGATGATTATATCATTAACCGCTCTCTAAGATTGTATCCTGCCCATCCAGGTATTATGTTGAAATTGATGTTTTCACGGATCTTCGATATGCAAGATGAATTTTCTGGGTTTTCTATCCGTTAGGTATCTTCTGATTTGTTCGACGTTTCGAATTCCATTTTGAATTCATTCTCAAGAACTGTGAGACGAATATCTGTCCATACCGTCCTGGTCAATCACTCCCCTTACGAAGTAACCAAGCTAAGTTACTTCGTAAGGGGAGTGATTGACCAGGACGGTATGGACAGATATTCGTCTCACAGTTCTTGAGAATGAATTCAAAATGGAATTCGAAACGTCGAACAAATCAGAAGATACCTAACGGATAGAAAACCCAGAAAATTCATCTTGCATATCGAAGATCCGTGAAAACATCAATTTCAACATAATACCTGGATGGGCAGGATACAATCTTAGAGAGCGGTTAATGATATAATCATCAATAATATCGGACCTAGTCGGAACTGAGGACAAACATTATAAATACCAGTTTCCATGGAGAACAGACAATTGAAGTCTTTGCTTACTCTTGCTTGGTTACTTCGTAAGGGGAGTGATTGACCAGGACGGTATGGACAGATATTCGTCTCACAGTTCTTGAGAATGAATTCAAAATGGAATTCGAAACGTCGAACAAATCAGAAGATACCTAACGGATAGAAAACCCAGAAAATTCATCTTGCATATCGAAGATCCGTGAAAACATCAATTTCAACATAATACCTGGATGGGCAGGATACAATCTTAGAGAGCGGTTAATGATATAATCATCAATAATATCGGACCTAGTCGGAACTGAGGACAAACATTATAAATACCAGTTTCCATGGAGAACAGACAATTGAAGTCTTTGCTTACTCTTGCTTGGTTACTTCGTAAGGGGAGTGATTGACCAGGACGGTATGGACAGATATTCGTCTCACAGTTCTTGAGAATGAATTCAAAATGGAATTCGAAACGTCGAACAAATCAGAAGATACCTAACGGATAGAAAACCCAGAAAATTCATCTTGCATATCGAAGATCCGTGAAAACATCAATTTCAACATAATACCTGGATGGGCAGGATACAATCTTAGAGAGCGGTTAATGATATAATCATCAATAATATCGGACCTAGTCGGAACTGAGGACAAACATTATAAATACCAGTTTCCATGGAGAACAGACAATTGAAGTCTTTGCTTACTCTTGCTTGGTTACTTCGTAAGGGGAGTGATTGACCAGGACGGTATGGACAGATATTCGTCTCACAGTTCTTGAGAATGAATTCAAAATGGAATTCGAAACGTCGAACAAATCAGAAGATACCTAACGGATAGAAAACCCAGAAAATTCATCTTGCATATCGAAGATCCGTGAAAACATCAATTTCAACATAATACCTGGATGGGCAGGATACAATCTTAGAGAGCGGTTAATGATATAATCATCAATAATATCGGACCTAGTCGGAACTGAGGACAAACATTATAAATACCAGTTTCCATGGAGAACAGACAATTGAAGTCTTTGCTTACTCTTGCTTGGTTACTTCGTAAGGGGAGTGATTGACCAGGACGGTATGGACAGATATTCGTCTCACAGTTCTTGAGAATGAATTCAAAATGGAATTCGAAACGTCGAACAAATCAGAAGATACCTAACGGATAGAAAACCCAGAAAATTCATCTTGCATATCGAAGATCCGTGAAAACATCAATTTCAACATAATACCTGGATGGGCAGGATACAATCTTAGAGAGCGGTTAATGATATAATCATCAATAATATCGGACCTAGTCGGAACTGAGGACAAACATTATAAATACCAGTTTCCATGGAGAACAGACAATTGAAGTCTTTGCTTACTCTTGCTTGGTTACTTCGTAAGGGGAGTGATTGACCAGGACGGTATGGACAGATATTCGTCTCACAGTTCTTGAGAATGAATTCAAAATGGAATTCGTTTTTTATGTTTTTGTCTGTATCTTCTATATTCGCAAACATATTGAAAATCTGTCCACATTTTTTTGAATACGTACCTGTGTTTTTTGTTGTAGTTTTTGGATCGTCAACGTTCACTTCATACTGAGAAATCAATATTAATTTTATGTTCCGGGATGTTTCGGTTATATTTGATTATGATTGGGTGAATTATTCCCTTTCAAATTACGGCTCTGGAAATTGGTTGACAGAGGTAAATAAAAAGAAAATAGCAATAGCATAATAGCACGTCTCCCTATGTACCGTAGAGTTTTCGATAGTTTTTGTTTTTCATTTTTAGGTACCTATTCATATTTTTTCACATTTCCATTGCCCTGAGGATGAACTCCGGATAGAAATACCTTTTATGATTATCTGAAACATATCTACAACAAAAATAGATTATATGTATTTCGATAAGAAGAAAAAGAAATGATAGCAATAATAACATCCCAAACGAACCCTATGATTGTAATGAAAAAAATGTGGGTACTGCTTCCATTCGACCTGTTGACAGATGCATAGCAAATAATGGACCAATAAGATGGTTCGCAAGATCACCAGATCTTAATATTTCCAATTATTTTCTATGGGAAACATTGAAAAATAGGATTTACGCTGGCTGAAAATGGAAGACTTGAGATTTAGGATTTCGACTCCTTTCGCAACAATGCAGCAAAGAAGTGTATTAAGGGCAATAAATCATATGAAAAAACGAGTTCAAAAATGTATCGAAATGGAAGGACTCCAATTCGAACATTTATTGCGCCATTCATTTTTTTGATTACCTATATAAATTACTTCATTTCAATTTCCATTACAACTATAGTGTTCGTTTGGGATGTTATCATTGCTATCATTTCTTCTTCTTATTATCAAAGCAGATATAATCTATTTTTGTTGTAGATATGTTTCATATAATCATAAAAGGTATTGTTATTCGAAGTTCATTGTAGAAAACGCTCAGGGCGATGGAAATGTGACAAAACATGTAAAGGTACCTAAGAATGAAAAAAAAACTCTCGAAAAACTCTACGGTACATAGGGAGACGTGCTATTATGCTATTGCATTTTGTTTTTATTTAGCTCAGTCAACCAATTTCCAGGGTCGTAATTTAAAAGGGAATAATTCACCCAATTTTGATCAAATATTACCGAAACATCCCGGATTATAAAATTAAATTCAATTTCCCAGTATGAAGTGAACTTTGACGATCCAAAAACTACAACAAAAAACACAGGTCCGTATTTAAAAATTCACAGATGGGGTTGGCCCAAGTCAGATGACACCCTGTACAGAAGATTCATGGACATATTCTAATAGCCCACTTCAAGTGCCAATAGCAAAATGTGGACAGATTTCCAATATGTTTGCGAATAAAGAAGATATTGGCAAAAACATAATTTGGGATTTTTTGGTTTTTCCCGTATATCTCTAGAACTAGAAGAGCTACGTTCAATTTTTCCACATTATTGAATAGGTCTCTAAAATAAGCAACTTTCGTTTACGAGATCCCTATGTACAGAAACGAATTTGAATAGCTCTGTACATATATATATATATATATATATATATATATATATATATATATATATATATATATATATATATATATATATATATATATATACCGTCCATGAAATGAAAATAGAACACTTGGGCTGGCATTCATGAATAGAAAAACTCTTTATTGACTTATCGAACTCTCGAAAATCTTCATTATTTTTTTCAATATATTTGAAAACAATGGTAGGTGTTGAGAGAAACACTAAAAACATTTTGAAAACACTAACTAATGTGAGATTGGGTAACAATAGCAGAAAGAAAAATCCTTGTCAGACAGAAATGTTTCTGTTTGTGATGGAGTAGAGCAAATGAGAGAAAATAGGTGTGTCCACGGTCTTCTCACGAAAACCGTATTCTTGAAGAAAATGACGGTAGAACAGCACTCCCTGGGGAGCAATTAATGCATCTCTTAGGATTTGTGATACAACGAGGCAGGGAACACTTATTCTTAGGTTATATGTTTTCCTTGATGTTTTGAGTGCGTGGTCAAAATTTTAGTTACAATATATTTCCTCACTCGTCTATGTTCTTCACTTTATTGAAGTAATGTTCATTTGGTTACGTCTTTTCTTGTCGTATATGAGTTAGTACTGAACATTTTTCAATTCTGAAGAAAATGTTTGGTTTCAGGTAACCGATCATGTGATATTAATTCATTAATTGTTTATTCTATTTGCCACTAACAACCACAACAACATAAATGAAATATTACTAAACTATTATTTTTGAATAACATTGGAAAAATATTGTATCCTCGATATATACTTTCCGAAGCAAGATCTCCCAAAATCTATTTATAGAATACCTATTCAACTATAGATGTTTTTTATGATCATATAATTTTTAGAAGTTGAATAATTTCCGATCATTCCCAACAAATGACAATTTTCAAATATTTTGCAGTATTTTCATTATGAAAAGTTAATCCTGATACTGTCCAGGTTGATAAAATACATTTCAGTTGGTAAACCAAAAATCATCCAAAATAGAAAACTTTGAAAACATCAAACCAAACTAGGGAACTTCGTGAAAATGAAAAACTGAACTGAAACAGAGTGAAAGCAGTAGAATAAACTGGAAAATCTATGAATAAGCTCTAGCAAAAACTTTTGTTTATTGTCAATGGAGAGCAATCATTTCATAGCATTATCCATTTTCAATTTTTCAAAAAAGACCTTATGAAACCACAGAGTAAGAAAAAAAAGGAAAAATTGTAACTGTAATGGACTTTGGAGTTTTTGAACTTAGTTCCTATTCTCCTGTCAAAAAATAGTTGTTTACGATTGATTAGAACCTTTGTCAACATTGCTTGTCTAGAAACACTCATTCGAAAACCTTCCTGACGTTCAAGAATACCGACTTCTCATTTTGAAACGTGGGAGTAGAAACAAGTCAAGGATCGCTTCCTGGGAAAGTTTCTATTCTATTGCCGTCGAGAATCCGGGCCTAGGAATTAACAGGTGCTGAATTCATATTTCACAAATATTCAAGAAGCATGTGAATGTTTCTGTTTGTGATGGACAAAGATTTTCCTTTCTGTTATTTTTACTCAATCTCAGATTGGTTAGTTTTCTTAACATGTTTTTAGTGTTACTTTTAACACCTGCCATTATTTTAAGATGTCTTGAAAAAAAATTTAGATTCTCGAAAGCTCGACAATTCCATAAAGAGTTTTACTATATTTCATTTTATGACTGCAACCAGAAAGTCTATTTTCATTTCATCCGATTTTTTCCACTAGTCCAGTAAAGTCACCCACTACTCTTCTCCCTCTCTTTATATATATATATATATATATTGTACTCATTTTATCATATATATATATATATATATATATATATATATATATATATATATATATATATATATATTTTGACGGCTAGGCTTAACCGCGGTCAGAAATGGAGTGAAAACCGATCATTATTCATCATACTCAAACAATCGAGTGAAATGACGGCAGCACCGTGCTGGTTGGAACTTCCGAAGTTGATCCGCGTCTGGAAAGATTTACTGCGATTAAATGTCTAACGTTTCGACTCCCATCATTCGGAGTTCCATTGAATCGAAGACTAAATAGTGACCGAATTGCGTCTAGGTCCGCGTTGTCTCACATAGCTGGCTATCATTTCGTAAACTGGAGGTGAAGATAGCGCAGGAATGATGGTTTTGTAAGCCAGATTTATAGATTGTACATTATTCTCACGTTAGTGGCTTCAAGTGTTCCATATCTTCTATCTTTTACACAAATATCATCGAATGTCGCATTATTTTTAGTTTGTTTTTCCGCCTTTCGGCTGGAAAAATTTGCTATTTGTTCGAATCTTACTCTGATGCGATTGTTGTTATTTATAATCAACTGTAATGATATTGTTGACTGGCGCTATCAGATTGTTATGTGATTTGTTATCTTAGAAAAAAAAGGTGATTTGAAATAACAAATTATTAGTATTTCAATTGGTCATGTTCAAACCCATGACTCTTGGTATTTATGAGGTCCGTGTACGAAGGTAATAAATTTACCGAAAGCTTGACTAATAACAAAGAGTCCTCTTTGTAACTGCCCACAAACTTGAATCTGCAACCTCACAAAAAGAGAAGAAAAAAAAAAAAAAAGAAAAAAGAAGTTTTATAAAAATCAATCGAATTATATTATAGAGGTGCCACAGAGACACCAACTAGAGCCAGTCACTAATTCTTAAGCTCCTTATATATATATATATATATATATATATATATATATATATTTATATATATATATATATATATATATATATATATATGATAAAATGAGTACAACAAGCCTCGATTGAACAGAAGAAACAAAACAGACGACCGGAAAAATATTAAAAATCAATGATATCACAACCAATATTGAAATGAATCATAATAGACCATATCATAACGAACAAATATTTCATAACACTCGGGATCTGTTCCTACAATGATCTGAATTTGATTTTATAGAATGTATATATACACACATTCTTGTTGGAAGGAATCCAAGTTTCCGAAATGTCGCTTCAACAATGCACTCTATAAACAGTCAAGTCGATGGAGAATTCCCATTTTCATAGATCACATTATCAAGATCTGGAGCAGTGAAAACGATCTTCTTCTCGATTCTCAGCGAATGTGTGAAAGTTATACGTTCAAACCCTTATAAATCATTTCTGCAATGAATATTCACCAAGTTTTTTTTGTTATTTGTTTGCCCTTGTTTTTTCCGGAGGGAGATGAAGTTAATTTTTTCCTGAAAATGCTTTTCCGCTAAGTCGAGTGCGTAATTCATCCAGTAATTTGTTGCCTGCCCTCAGACTTTATCCTCGATGTAATCAAAACTCGTGAATTCGGCCGCCCTACCGAAAACAATCATGAATAGGCGTGAAATTGAAGATTTCAATTTTTCGGTTCAGTTTCAACTATCATTTGTTATAAGTTGTATTCTAAATTATAACCTAAATCGTGCGACTACACGGACCTCATAAATACCATTAGAGTCATGGGTTTGAACATGACCAATTGAAATACTAATAATTTGTTATTTCAAATCACCTTTTTTTTCTAAGATAACAAATCACATAACAATCTGAGAGCGCCAGTCAACAATATCATTACAGTTGATTATAAATAACAACAATCGCATCAGAGTGAGATTCGAACAAATAGCAAAATATTTTTCACAAGACAACTATGAAAGGCGGAATGATAAAATGCAAAATAATAATAATTGCGGAATTTGGAAAATGTTTGTGTAAAAAACAGAAGATAAATACTTGAAGTGGCCAATACCATGAGAATAATGTGACAATCTATATATTCAATGGTCTATTACATAAAACCATAATTTCCTGTACGCTATATTCACTCCGTTTATCGAAATGAAAATCATATTTGAAGAGAACGCGCATTTTCAATTCGGCACTATTTATTTTTCGATTCAATGGTAATACTCAAAATGATGATAGACGAACGATTATTCATTTAATCGCAATAATTGTTTACTTATCAACTTTCGAATCCATATATCAGTACGGTGCTGCCGTCATTTCACTCGATTGTTTGAGTATGATGAATAATGATCGGTTTAATATAACAGATAAATCAGGGAAAGTCGTATTTCGTGTAAATAAATTTATTTTATTTCTGACCGGGATATTATAAGCTTATATCGTCATAGTTACGCTATTAATAAAGAGGGTCATAACTCCCTTGGGACATTATAGATTTTATAATTCCCTCTACCTTTCATAAGTAGAAATAAAATTATACATATATATTTTTCCGTGTCAGCCAGTCCAGATATATCTTGTATTCTTTTTGGTATACGGCTTCACTTTTCGATGGAATTAATGATTCTCTTGCTTGTTCAGCTTTTTTCAAAATATCCTCCATTATATTTGGGCTAGAAAACACGTTTTTACCGCAAACACAGCTTGATAACAAAGTTCTGTTTATAAACAAGTAACATAGCAACAACCTAGCAACAAGAAAACTCTACTATAATCAACGGTACCTGATTCAAATATACCGGGAAGGTAATGAATTGGTACATTTTTCCGTTTCAAAAATGAACAAAATTTCATTGAAATCGGTCAGAAATAAAATTATCTATGTACCACGGGAATTTATGAGCCTTAATAACCTCAGGCAATTGCTGTCCCTTGGGCCAGAGGCCCTCGGGACGCAAACTTTGCCATCGGTGATTAAGGCCCTCCTAATTCCCTTGATACATAAATAACTATAAAAATCGCAGAGCGCTTTCGGCTATTGAGCCATCTTCAGTGCTATACCTGCAAGTAAGTAATAGTCGAAAATTGGATTAAAGTTCAGAATTGAATTACGTACTCGTCTAGGTATTTACAGGAAGATCTTCACAATCACAAATAATCGTGAGACATTACATTGAATAAACATCAAAGTTAAAATCAGTGCCCTTTTGGGTTGACAATTGAAATTTTTTCTATTAAAACATTGTTAAATGATTAAAATTTGGATTCCCAACGTGCTGCATGCTGAGCAAGAAGGGTGACAGGAAGTGAAATTTGACGTTGACTTTAGGTCCTAAATGATTCTGGAACATAAACTTTGTGACAAATCATTTAGGACCTTAAGTCAACGTCAAATTTCACTTCCTGTCACCCTTCTTGCTCAGCATGCAGCACGTTGGGAATTCAAATTTTATTCATTTAACAATGTTTTAATAGAAAAAATTTCAATTGTCAACTCAAAAGGGCACTGATTTTAACTTTGATGTTTATTCAATGTAATGTCTCACGATTATTTGTGATTGTGAAGATCTTCCTGTAAATACCTATACGCACGAGTAAGTCTTTCAATTCTAAACTTTAATCCAAGTTTCGACTATTACTTACTTGCAGGTATAGCACTGAAGATGGCTGAATAGCCGAAAGCGCTCTGCGATTTTCAAATAAATTTATTTACACGAAATACGACTTTCCCTGATTTATCAGTCACGTGTTTGCAGCACCAACAAATCTCACCTAATATAACAGATGACTACCAAAAACTTCGCGAGGATTTCAGTATCAATATTCGGGTAGATCGCAGATAGTAGTTACACTGTTTCGCTCATAGGTTTTTGGATCGGTCGTTCTTTCGTCCGAATACCAACTAATATTGCAGGGCGAGACGTATTTTGGACCAAATTGATCGCAAAAGGTACCAACAACTGGATTGACTCGTTCCTCTGGATTCACTTCTGCATAATTAAGCGCAATATAGCAATTCTTGAATTAATTCTGTTCAAAATGGATTCGTAGTCTCTACTCTTGAATTGTGTACCATTGTTCATAACAGAACGACTGGGCCTCCGTACATCAGGAGCCTCGGCCTTGACAAGGCAAATACCATTAAATGACTACAAGAAAAATTTTCAAAGGATCTGAGACACATTAAGAAAATGATGAAAGGAACAATCCAGTTATAGCTTTCTAGGAAAGAAAATTTTCACAATACAAATAATACATAGATGAGGTGGTAAGGATGTTGTTTTGCCTCCAAACTATAGGCTGATGATTGTCTCTTTTCGATACCAATTAAGATGAGTTTTGATTTCGAAAAACTGTATATTGATACAATAATAAGAGCTGTTACAATAGTTAAACGTTAAACTCAAAGCGTGGACTGTAAAACTATGTTGTCTGTTCTGCACGTTGTCGATGCTTCTTAATTCCTAGTCACTTTTGCGCGCGCCACCGCTTCGGCGATCACCTGGACCAATCACAATAATTATGCCTTTTGAGGGGTGGAAGCACCAATAAGGGCCTCGCAGTGGAAGCGGCACACAGAGGCGTCGTCGAAGGCGAAAATAAATTTTCAACACGTTCAGGGACGGAACATACCGCCGCCCTTGAAAGGCTTCCCTTTCAAAAGTTCAATATATATAATATGGCGGCAAGGAACGGCGAGTCCAAAATGGATGAAGATAAAAACATTCATTACGAGTGATATTAGTCAATAGGCAATAGGCACACTCTCTGAATCGCTCGCCGAACTATACCGTTGATTGTGCGTACACTCAACACGCGCACCACACCATCTTGACCTGGATGCAGCTCGACGACTCGGCTCAACTTCCAATGTTGAGGTGGATGGTTGTCGTCACACAGGACTACCATGGATCCGATTTGGACCGAAGCTTCACGGCCTTCCTTCCATTTCGTTCTGGCTTGCAGAGTGGACAAATATTCTCTGGACCAACGTAGCCAAAAATGTTGTAACATCTGTTGTAGGTGTTTATACCTGGAGAGACGGTTCTCGGGAATACTTTCGAAGTCCTCTTGCGGAATGGCAGTTAAGTAGTCTCCTATCAGGAAATGACCAGGGGAAAGGGCTACGAGGTCGTTGGGATCGTTTGTAAGGGGGGTAAGAGGCCGGGAATTAAGAATAGCCTCAATTTGTGTAATCAACGTATAAAATTCCTCGTAGGTTAAGGCACTGTCTCCCATTACTCTTTTGAGATGATATTTAAGCGATTTGACAGCGGCTTCCCAGATACCGCCGTGATGAGGAGAACGAGCAGGTATATGGTGCCAAGTTATGTTATTTTTTCCTAAATACGTTTTTGTTTCTTCGGAATCAGTTGATGTTATGGCTATAGATTTCAACTCGTTATTTGCACCAACGAAGGTTGTTGCATTATCTGAGTAGAGGTTCGAACAAATACCTCTTCTAGAAACGAACCGTTTTAATGCATTTGAGTGAGATTCAGTGGTCAAATCTCCGACTAGCTCTACATGAACTGCCTTAGTGGAGAAACATACAAATAGGCATATATAACATTTCACGATTTTCCTATTTCTCAATTTTCCATCGCGAATGTTGAAAGGACCAGCGTAATCAACACCACTCGTATGAAATGGTCTAGTTGGACTGACCCTAGATTCAGGAAGTTCACCCATTTTTCGCAATATACTTGCTGGTTTCACACGAAAGCAAGTCATACAGTTACGCAGAATACCACGAATAGTATTTCGACCATTTATAGGCCAATAATTCAGCCTTAAGGTTGCTAAAACTCTTTGTGCACCTGCGTGCAACTGTCGATGATGCTCGTCTTTAATAATTAACTTGGTGAGAGGGTGCTTAGATGCGAGCACAATCGGAAATTTGTGATCATAGGTTATGTCGGCCTTGCTTATTCGACCACCGACTCGTATTATTCCCTCTTTATCTAAAAAAGGACTCAAAGGTAACAAACTACTTTTAACATGTACAATCTGATTCTTCTTTAGGTCATGTATTTCTTGCCCAAATTCTTGAGATTGCATTAATTTGATTAGCACTTTAATTGCGTAATTCATTTCTTCGCTTGTTAAATTAGAAAAAACTCGATTTTTTGGCCTCTCCTTTGAATTTCGAATAAACCGAATACAATATCCAACTACGCATTTCAAACGATGTAAACAAGAATATCTTTCAAAGATTTCAAAATCGGAGATTACGTTAAGAAAGGTCAATTTCGCTTTTCTTTTTTCGGGAATGTTTATCTCCTTTAGATTTTCATGAAAATGAGGCCATTCCTCAACATTGAGCTTGAGAAACTGGGGACCTTCAAACCATAATTCACTTTTGCTAAGCTCTTCGGGATTGATACTACGAGAAATGAGATCTGCTGGATTGACAGTTGTTGGAACATGACGCCAAATTGAAAAGTCGCTAAGTTTATGAATTTTCGAAACACGATTTGACACGTATGTTTGCCAAGTGCATGCTTCTGACGCTAGCCACGATAGCACTATAGTTGAATCAGTCCAGCAGAAGTACTTGTCTATATTTAATTTCATGGAGTTCGAAATCTTGTGAACGAGTTGTGCTAACAAAAGATCACCGCATAACTCCAAACGTGGAATTGATTCACTATTTAGGGGTGCTACTCTCGATTTAGCGCATAGCAGCCTAACACGTATGTTTCCCCGAAAATCCACAGATCTCATGTAAATACATGCACCATATGCGAATTGGGATGCATCACTAAAACCATGCATCTGAATATCAATAGGTTCTTTGACTAATACGTGTCGATAAATTTTTATATCATTCAGTGATATTATTGATCTCGAGAATTGCATCCAAGATGTCAGAATATTTTGTGGGACAGTTTCATCCCAATCCAACTTTTCCTTCCAGAGTTGTTGAAGTATTATTTTTTCCCGAATTGTGACTGGGCTAACTAGACCTAAAGGGTCAAATATTTGTGAAATTTGCGATAGTATTGTTCTTTTTGTTACTCGACCATGATCAAATGTATTTTTCACGCTATAACCTAGAACATCATCTGTGGCGTACCATAAAATACCCAACGCCTTCGTGCCTTGTTGGTCTGATATATAATAATATTGCTGATCGTGTTGACATTCGATCGTTTGATCTAAAATTGCCCTTTCATTCGACATCCATTTTCTCAGGAAGAAACCGGCATTTGATAAAATTTCGGATAATTCGCGTTTTAGTTTCATAGCATTTTCAATAGAATCGCTCCCGGAAATCAGATCATCTACATAAAAATCTTCTAAAATGACCTTACTGGCTATTGGATATAAGATTTTGTTTTCATGTGCTACCTGTTGTAAGGCTCGAATTGCTAAAAAACTTGCACTGGCTGTTCCATAAGTTACCGTTGTTAAGCGATAATGATATAATGACTTTTCGGGATTCTTGCGCCAAAAAATCCTCTGGAGGTCACGTTGGTTCGGTGCAACTTTCACCATTCTGTACATCTTTTCGATGTCTGCAGTCAACACATAGTTATGTTTTCTGAATCTTAATAGAATATCAAATAGGTCGTCCTGAATTTTTGGACCAACCTTCAATATGTCATTTAAAGAAACACCAGAGTTAGATTTTGCGGAACCGTCAAATACCACCCGTAGTTTTGTCGTTAAGCTACGATCTTTGAAGACGCCATGATGTGGAAGATAATAGATTTGAGAAGTATTTCTCGGTTCCAATTCGCTGTTCGGTATTTTTTCCATATGTTCCAAAATTTCGTATTCGCGCATAAAGTTTATGTATTGTTTTTTCATTTCTGGATTTTTTTCTAATTTTTGTTCGAGTTTGTGAAATCGTTTTCTAGCCAATTCTTGAGAATCACCTAACAAATCTACATTTTCCCTAACTGGTAGTTTAACCACATAATGTCCCGATTCAAATTGCAAAGTTTCTGTAAATTCGTTTTCACAATCAATTTCCTCTTGACTAAGTTTCGCGTTGTCACTAATTTCTTCCAATTTCCAAAAACGTTCGATTTGCTCACTTATCTCAATATTTGTCGATAAATTACATACAACTTTGTTACAAAATTTAGAACTGATGGAACCTGACAAAATCCAACCTAACCTTGATTTTTGGAGAATGGGTTGACCCGGTCCTGTTTTTATTTGACCAACGCATAATAGATCAAAAAATATGCCTGCACCAAGTAATGCATCGATTTCATTCGGCACATTGAAATTTGGATCGGTTAAAGATATATTAGGAGGAATAGTTAATGCACACGGATCAATGTTGAAATCAGGCAATTTGCTTGTTATTTTTGGAATAACTAAAAATGGAAGTTCGATTTCAAAATTATTATAAACTGATTTTATTTTTGTACTCACACTTCGTGTTATGGAAGTAACAACTTCATTTATTCCAACTACTGGCAAATCTATTTTTAGAAACGATAAATTCAAGGTTTTCGCTAGATTTTCCGATAAAAAGTTCGACTGACTGCCAGAATCCAATAACACTCTTGCTCTATGATAATTTCCTTGGCCGTCCCTAATGTTCACGACCGCAGTTGATAACAGAACTTGAGAATCGCATTTTTGCCTTGCCATATGCGTTTTAACTACTGTGTTGCCTTGATTGGTCGCTACCATTCCCAAAGACTGATTTTGATCATTTTCACCCGGTGTCGCTACCACTTGACGATTCGCTTGAATGCTTTGCGGATTTGAGGAGCTACAAGCACCGGGTGAATCGTCATTATTTACAGATTCCATATGCAAAATGGTGTTGTGCTTTTTCGAACAAGTTTTACAACCTCGTGAGACGCAATTTTTTGAAAAATGATTGTTACGAAGACAATTTATGCAAAGCTTTAGTTTTTTGATTTCCTCATATCTTGATTTCGTGGGAAGGGCCAGCAATTTCTTACAATTGTAAATGAAATGGGTATTTTTACAGAGTTCACAGGATAGTGTAACAGCTGAAAAATTCACAAAACTTTTTTCATCCGATTTACGTTTCTCAAAATGTTTAGGTTGATTTCTTGAATTAGTATTATTATTATCAATTGAATTCATTGATTCGAGCAACTGACACCTATTTGAGAGAAACTCTTTGAATTCTGCCATATTTGGCAGTTTATCATTCCCCTTCGAAATTGTAAATTCCTTCCATTTACATTTGGAAACATTATCGATTTTCGCAACTAACATATAAATGAGTAACCTGTCCCAACATTCAACCGGTTCTTTCATTGCTTTCAGAGCTTTCAAATTTGTGTTCAACTCATCAACGAATTTTCTAAGTAACGAAGCTGATTCCTTCGCTATGGTCGGAAGGTCAAAGAGAGCTTGAATATGTCTTTCTATTGTGATACGCTTATTTTCGAAACGTTGTTTTAATAATTCCCATGCATTATTATAATTTTCGTTAGAAACTTCAACGGATTGTAGAACTTGTGACGCTGGGCCTTTCAAACAACCTTTTAGATAATATAACTTCTCCACATTTGACAACGTATCATTTTCATCAATCACCGCTATGAAAATGTCGTGAAATTGATGCCATTCGTTATAGTCTCCCCGAAATTCAGGCAAATTCATAGAAGGAAGTTTTACTCTATTATTTACTCCGGACAATACAGGTGCCTGTGGAGTAGCCACGACCTGATTTTGCTCCGTAACGATTTTTCGAGCTTTACCAACTGCGAGGAAATAATGTGTTTCGAAACTTTCTTGCTTTTTATCTTGCTCATTTTTAAGAACTTCGTCAGTTATTTGTCACTGATCTCTTCGTGAATCTCTCTTGAATCTTTTAATAAAGGATCAATGCTTTCTAAACGGGTAATTAATTCAAAAAACTGTTTGTTGTTATAGTTCGCCGGGCCACCGTGCTGGGTAATCGCACGTTAAAAGGTAAGGCCTCGTTGATCCATTGCTCGCACAAGTTTCGACTTTTGAGGGTTGACGTTCGTCAGCTGGTTAACGAAAACGAACAACGAACAACAACAACGAACAGTTATCTAAAAATGTTTCAAACCTCGATAACCAACTATTGATCTGAACGTATTTATTTTGTAAACGAGTAGCCTGTTTCGGTTCCGTCATGATGTTCAATTTGATGATTTAAACTACGAAAGTTCGGTATAAAATTTTCGATATGAGTAACGATAAATTTTCGATAGAAATGTATTACAGTGAATTTTCGATATACGTTAGCTTTGATCACACAAATGACACTATATAATGATAGGAATCATGAAAGAAAGGAAAGAGACTTACAGCTTGCTGCTTGTTTGCACAGGAACCAGCAACAACATGCCGGAATGCAGAAACCATAAAATCAACCAATGCGACTCGAATGGACCATGTTTTGCCTCCAAACTATAGGCTGATGATTGTCTCTTTTCGATACCAATTAAGATAAGTTTTGATTTCAAAAAACTGTATATTGATACAATAATAAGAGCTGTTACAATAGTTAAACGTTAAACTCAAAGCGTGGACTGTAAAACTATGTTGTCTGTTCTGCACGTTGTCGATGCTTCTTAATTCCTAGTCACTTTTGCGCGCGCCACCGCTTCGGCGATCACCTGGACCAATCACAATAATTATGCCTTTTGAGGGGTGGAAGCACCAATAAGGGCCTCGCAGTGGAAGCGGCACACAGAGGCGTCGTCGAAGGCGAAAATAAATTTTCAACATGTTCAGGGACGGAACAGATGTAATCGAAAATATAATTAATGACAGAAATGTCGTTAATAGGGATCAGCACAAAACTACGAATGAATATTATTTCGCCATATATTACAATATTATTTCCTATTTTTTCACATAACGGTAAAAAAATACTAAGGAGAAAGAATTCACTAACCACAAAATAATAACTTTCAATCTACTAGGTTTTTTATATGATTTTCTATCATGGCACCTTGTTCCTTATTCACTTCCTTGAACTCATTAAATATCACGGGTGCACAGTGAAGGTAGATCCTTGTGTTGGCACTCAGAGGCAACTCACCAGTTTTTGGTAGTGCCTTTGCTACTTCCACCGTGCGAAAATACGGTAAACTTACAACATTGTCGTGCATCCAAACACTCCACAAAATAATTCGTTCAGTAAAAAATTTTCTAATGTTGAATCGAAAAACACTTTGCAACTGCATGTCACTTCCAATATTTTTCATTCTTTTCACCAGTAAATCACTGCACATTCAATCTTTTATTCTGAAATATTGTTTGAATCTATTTTGCGGGAAAGGGAGTTCAATATATGGAATCATTTTTTGGGTCTTCTCTTCCTTGTAAATGAAATTTACGAAATAATGTTATAATTTGAAGCTATATCTCTTTCACTTTCAGAGGAGTGAGAGCCCTTATATCTTTGAATTCGTTTGTTTTTTTGTTAGCGATGTGTTGTTCTCTCTCAGTTAGCGATCAAGATATCGTGAGAGATCACGAATAAGGAAAGGAGGACCGTTCAAACTTGTCTGAACCCACTCAAATGCCAGTTGTACTCTATCGATTTTGATATATTCGATCTTTGAGAATCATAACTCAGTGAACAATCTACGCTCACCTCAATGAAAAATAAAATGACCATGGCAATAATTTCGGAATGAATTAAAAACTTCATATACATTCATGCCTCTTTCAATTATGTATCTGATTTCAATACCATCTCATGGGAATATTATGAATATCAAAAGTGCTCCACAAAAACTAAACACCCTTTTTCGTGCCAAGAAATATTTCAGTCAGATCCTACCAAACTTCTCTTTTTACGATTATGTCTCTTCGCGTCTGAAAAGACAAACCAAAGTATCCTTGCCAACTGAAGTGTTCCTAGAGGCTGGAAACTTGATAAATTGAAAGCGTGAATGAACTCATATTTGCTTTCCCTTCAATCATACGATGCTTTATGGACATGAAAGGGACTTAATCTTTCTCAGGGGAGAATCCCTAACTGGATATGTTTTCTGTCCTGACTACTGATCCTACTCGACACGAAATCAACTCATATGTTCCACCAACATATCCCAGTACGCTCTGGAGTATTTTGGGACAGTTTCGGTCCCTCCATTCCCAATAATATCTATCGAAAATCTCCTCGCGCTGAAAAAAACCAGACGCATAAAAATGTCAGAATACATGTTGTGTTGTCGTGAACCGTAAAATTCAATATGACCTTATAACATGGAGTTTTTGTTAAAGCCCATACTCAGCTGTTTTATAAGTTCGATATTTTACGTTCCCTTGAGCTTTCACCGGAATTTATGCTGGAAAATAGCCGGGCACAATTTTATACCCCGATAATGGTTCTTTCGTTCTTTTGTTTATCACACGTCACATTTCCTATAAAGGCAACGAAATATGCCTATACACACGAAGTTGTTTTTATTGATATTATCAATTATTCTTATGGCCAGTTGCACCGCTTTTCCTAAGTTGTGATTAATCTGAGCCAGGCTTTGTTGCTATGGATTTGCCAATCAGCTTCCTTGTTCCTTAACGACTAAGCAAAGCTTAGTTAAATCTCTATTGAGTTGGAGCGGTGCAATCGGGCCTTAGTGCAGGAACTGCCTGCTTAGAAGGTGATAGAGAAAACAATTTTAAAGAATCATAAAATGCTCATTATGATTAGCCATATGTTCGTTAAATGCTTGAATATAATCTATAACCACTTGGAAGCTATAGCGAAATGCATGATGATATTGATGGTGAAGTTCATCTTGTGCATTCAGAATCAGTTAGCTCAAATGAAGAGTGAGGATATTGAATGATTGAAATTGAATGATCTTCAAATGTCAGTTTCTCATACCTTAGTAATTGAATATTCTTCGGATGTCAGTTTTTCAAACCTAAGTAGGTTGGTGAGCAATCAATGACAGAGAATAATTACCTTCCTGACAAATACCACGAAGTGACTTCATCGTGCTGAGAGATATTTCCATTGACAAAAATGGAATCAGACGCTGTGAGTACTGATTCACTACCCCTGAGAAATATTCGAATGAATGATTCCACTGATTTTAATTAATGTACTATAGTTTTGAGGATATTATATAGGTATCCATAGTTTTTTCTTTTCGTCTGTTACAACGTTATTTGAAAAGGCCAGAGACGTTAGTCGGCCGAAACTGTGGGAAAGTCAAAGGGCATATAAAATGAATTATTTTAAGCGTATGGAAGCGGAACATTGAAATTGAGAATATAGTGAAGGGTGGTAGATCTACTTCGTAATGAATATGTTTGAATATGAATGTAAGTTAAGCAGTCTCACGCTGTTTTGTAGGCGAAACAGAGTTGAATTCACTCAGTATGTGGTTCTAATTCAGGTTCCCCACAAGATATGTTTCATGAATCCAGAATTACGGAAATCTGGAATAAACAGGATCTATTTTTTCAATATGCCTCATATGGTGGAGATTCAATACTTAACTCTCGTATTTCAGTTTCGATCTCATTGTGAAATAATATAATATTGTCTTTCAAACAATGATTCAGATGTCGAACGGTCACGTTTGAGAGGTCCAAGAATTGCAACTCAAATATTGATGATATGTCCATCAGTGTACTGAAAGAAATCCATTATCGAAGTCATTAAACAGATCCTTACTCTCATCCACACGACCAGCACTCATACCATTCAACTAGTATCTGATTTTTTCATTCCATTCAGGTTCGAACAATGTGTCAAAGGAGTAGAAATATGATACTGAATCTGAAGACTCGGGATAGCTATTTGAATACTTTACAATCCAGGGTAATGCAAAAACTACCTTAAAATATTTTTGGTCCGATATGGACTTCTTCTGTCACCCATTGATTATTCTGAATGATCATATATGCTGTAAACTAATTCCCCCTATGAGCAAGTACTCTGAAAAGAATCTCTCAGATTTGTGCAGGCTAGGGTCAAGGCCTTTTTATTGGCAGATTGAGACCTCATCATGAAGTCACATTTTTCTTCTCGAAAATGGCTTCAAAATCAGAGCCGAAATATATATATACATATATATATATATATATATATATATATATATATATATATATATATATATATATATATATATATATATATATATATATATAATAAACTAAAATGGAAGTCTTTGCTGAACGGTAACAATATGAGGAAGATTGTTATTGGGTAAAGCAGCAAGCAGAAATGTGTACTCTTTTAACACTTTATTCCAATATTTCAACAGTTGTTACTGTCATCGTTAGGGGAGCTACAAATATCATATGAAGAACAAACAGGAAAATGAATTATTACTCATAAGGGTAGTCCTGACTGACTAGTTGAAGAAAATGGCGAATGATCTTGAGGATGCAGTCAATACATGAAAATTGGGCAAAGGGTTGAAAAGAAAACTCTTCGTCATGTGGTCGAGCTTTCGGAAATGTTTATTTCCTTTATCAAGACAATCTTAAAGGTGTGGAAAACATATCACACATGAAGAGCGATTCTTCATTGAACATCAATTATTAATGAATTTAACGGTTCATGACCATTATGATACAACTGACAAAGAGTTTTCTTCGAACCTCTGGCCAATTTTCTCGTATTGACTGCATCCTCAAGATCATTTTCTCTTTCATATATATATATATATATATATATATATATATATATATATATATATATATATATATATATATATATATATATATATATATATATATATATATATATATATATATATATATATATATATATATATATCATCGGAGTGAATGTTTCAGTTCATTGCGATATATCGAGAAACTATGCTTTTTGGGGTATGAGTCAACAAACCAGAGATATCGAGTACACTTCAATCTTTATAAATACAGATGTCGTGTACGGAGATCAACAACAGTAAATGGTGAAGTCTCTGAATTACCTCACTGAATTACTCTTACGGATGAAATGTTCGGCTATGATTGCTTCACTTTTTCTTGGTAACGTTTGGCCTTTTTTATGCTCTTTCTTAATTAAACACCTGTGAGCCTGGAAAGCAGAGCCTTGTGCGGACCAGGGTCGGCTAATTGTCTTGGGTGTCCAAGCGCTTTGGAGCGTCTTACTGATTTTGTATCTAGGCAACTAACAATTGCCTATCACACCGAGCCGTCCAGAAGAATTCTGCCCCGACTGCAGATTGGACCAGCGCAGCGGTGGAAAAGCTATATTGAATATAAGGACAGCGTCTTAGACCGCTTGGACACACCGAACGACAAATGTTATAACAAAATGAAATTTGTCAACGAAGTTGTATTTTCAAAAACATTTAGAAAAGTATGCAGAATGCTATTTACAAGGAAATGTCATATCTAGTTCCTACAGCTACGAACTGATGATTTATCACTACATATGTCACGTGTGGAGCTCTCTATTGGAAAGGTTATAGTCTAAGAGCCGGCGACCGCCAGACCTTCGTTATTTTATAAAAGCTGAAAGTTTCTCTACGCATGTCCTCAACATAGGTAACAACAATCAGCGGCTATGGAGTTTGGATCTTGGTTACTTAGGCAGGAAATAGGTAGCAAATATTCTATTCTCTCGCTCTATTTCATGCCAGAATATTTCGAAATTAATGGAAATACCAGACCGATCTAGCTTGAATCACTCACTATCCCTTCTTTTCCTTTATTGATGTATCTGAAACTTGCTTCTAGAATCACACACCCTTCCTGACCTTTTGTTTGTCCCAGGTAGACGAGGGCATCGAGGCCATGCTATGCTGCTGGCTGCAGCAACTGCAGGAATTCGGCGGGCCGGAAGTAGAGAAACCGGACCTTCTGCAGGGGTCGGGCGCTGCCTCGATGCTGACGCCGGCGAGAACGAGTTCCAGCCCGAATCTGGCCAAGCAGCTCATCGTCGACCCGAGGGTGCGATACAATGTGAGTTACGATTTCCGGTGTGTTCGTTGGTAGCGGAAGTTTAGTGGCGAATAATTAGAACGTTTACCGGATGGCGATAAGAAGTGGTTTTCGGTGGCTTGTGTCAAACTAGACAGAATAATTCAAACTCAGAGATAAACGTTCACTTATAACACCACTGAATTCTTGCCGTAAATCTCGTTTTCAAAAAACTATTGTTTTTCTTTTTGATAATTGGCACAAAATGCGTTTCAAGTAGACAGATTATTTATCCATGTCCAAGTTATCCTGTAAATACAGGGTGGTGCAAACCAAGGTTTAACAAAATGTGATTCCTCCTATCGGAGGGTACCCGAATATACACCAAGTATGAGATTTGAAATATGGTATTATGAGTTCTTTTCGAGTTGAATATATATTTTTACGAAAATTTTTGATTAGATTGGTTGACGTATAAACTCACCAGCTTTCTCCAGAAGAATATCAATAGATGAAATTCACGGTTGAGCAAGGCAGCGTTGAATTTTCAATTCGAAATTCAAAACTCTAACAATTTCTCAGTGTCTCAGAAAACCTTGTGTTAGTGTCGTAATGATAATCGAATGGCAATTATTTGTTGGAATCGCCTTTCGAAATACTGAGGTGGAGATTCTTTAGGTAATTTCGAAGTAATTACTATTGTCACTTCATCATTCCTGAGGCTCATTCACATTAAAAATACCTCAAGCAAATTAAAAATGATCATGGTTAGCCCCAATCAAGTTGATGATTGTCGGAATCTGAAAATTTATCGTGAGTGAACTATCGTGGAACTAGTATGGAGTATCTTCAGATCATAAAATATATAAGTATAAAATATGAGTGGAAATCAAGTACAAAATATTTGAAAGTATCGTCCTACGGCAACAATACAGCACCTATAGCTTTTCAAAAAAATATCCCTTACTGATGCCATCAAACCTTACTGAAACAAAATTTTAGGTTTTGATGAAAATGGCATAGTGACAATAGAAATATATTTGAAATCAAATAACTAAGAAAACTGCCTCCTCCCTACGCCTCAGTACGTTCTGAAATCGGTTTCAGCGAATGATAACCCCTTATGTAGCACTACTTTCTTCAATTATGGAAGCAGAGGGTTCGCCAACTCTTCAAAATTGAACGATGAGATTAGAACCTGGTGCAAAAGTTGAAACTTTTCCTAGAGACTAATTACCCAAACTGATATTTTTGCTCTCGCCACGCGATTTATTTCTGAATTCAAAAGAAAGTGAGAGAGCCATATATTATTATGATTCATGATATCACTAACAAATTATGATAATCATATTCAACTATATATTTGACAATCAATCAATGCGAAACAAAGAATCACAATAAATCCACAGTGTTGCGACTGGTACAGGATTAGGAGCAGTACTTCAAGGTGGAGAAGAGAAAGTCATAGCCAATGCAAGTAGAATAGTCCAGTCTATGACCATTTTCCCGTGTATTTATCCCATACAGCACCGATTCGCATGAAAATTTTGATTCAGGATTCACATACACTCCTTTTCAAAATCTACCCTGTGCCGAGGGTTGCTTTCTCCCTGGGGGTGGATGCCACCCCTTCTTGGGGGGTGAAAAAATTTTCATTGGAAATAAGTGCGGAAATCAATAGATTGACTAATTCTAAGCACTTTTTGTTCAATGAAGTTTTTTCTGAAAAGCAATACTTTTCGACCTATTCGCGAGTGAAATTGTCGGTTTTCAGTCAAAAAAAACACGTTTTCCGATCCTTTTTCGCGAATAACTGGTAAATAATGCATCTAATCGAAAAACCTGCGGAGAGAAAAATTATAGCTTTCGAAAAAACAAAGGCGATTGTTCATTTGTGATGTATACAAACCCACTACAAACTGAATGATTGCTTGTTGAAGGTCGATTGGTATTTTCAAACGCCAAAATGGAAAGATTCTACGTACAATAACCAAGAACTAATGCATTTTTCGGAAAAAACCAGTTGGACCTTTTTTGAAGTCCTTTAAAAATCCTTTATTTTTGTTATTTATGGAAGTTTCTAGCATCAAAACTGACCGAGGTATAAAGGAAATAATGTTGATCCTATTTTTTCCATGAAAAAAAATTGTGAATTACTCATCATCTCTTCCCCCCCCCTTTGCAAAAAAATCGTTGCCTAGTGGAACTATCTGTATATATACATATAGTTCCACTAGGCCTGAAATATAGTTACTATGTGTATTCTTCAATACACTAATGTACATACTCTAATTTCTACAAAAATTGTTTTTGTTTTTTTCCTATAACTCGCTTAGTCTTCAATCAATCAAATCCACCAAAAAAGTATTTTGTAGCTTTTTTCAAGAGCTATAAGCTCATTCACATTACTTTTTGTTTCAGATTATATTTTTGAAAAGGTTCATGCTGAAAAGGCTCAAAAAAGGTACTTTGCGCGTATCCTCACAATATTTAATTGGCCATATCTCATTCTATTTTTATCCTGTAGAAGAAAATGAAACACAGAAATTTTCAGCAAAGAATAGCGTTCAATTTTGTACTCTAAGAAATTTTGCATGTGATCAATAATTTTCGAGTTATTTCGAAGAAATGGTGATTTTTCGCTGAATCACGTATATGATTTTTTCCCTTCAATCTCAATTTTTTCCGAAACTACGTACTTTCAATTGATAAAAAACTCAGAACTCATTATAAGAACATGAATGAAGTGAATTATGGAGTAACAACGATTTTTTTCAAAGGGGGGAGAAGAGAGGATGAGTAATTCACAATTTTTTTTCATGGAAAAAATAGGATCAACATTATTTCCTTCATACCTCGGTCAGTTTTGATGCTAAAAACTTTTATAAATTACAAAAATAAGGGATTTTTGAAGGACTTCAGAAGAGGTCCGATTAGTTTTTCCCGAAAAATGCATTGGTTTTTGGTTATTGTACGTAGAAACTTTCCATTTTGTCGTTTGAAAATACCAATCAACTTTCAACAAGCAATTATTCAGTTTGTAGTGGGTTTGCATACATCACAAATAAACAATCGCCTTTGTTTTTTCAAACGCTATAATTTTGCTCTCCACAGGTTCTTCGATTAGATGCATTATTTTCCAGTTATTCGCGAAAGAGGATCGGAAAACGTGTTTTTTTTTACTGAAAACCGATAATTTCACTCGTGAATAAGTCGAAAAGTATTGCTTTTCAGAAAAAACTTCACCGAACAAAAAGTGCTTAGAATTAGTCAATCTATTGATTTCCACACTTATTTCCAATAAAACAATTTTCACCCCCAAGAAGGGGTGGCATCCACCCCCCAGGGAGAAAGCAACCCTCGACACGGGGTAGATTTTGGAATAGAGGGTGAGTAGAACCTATATCCAAATTTTCATACGAATCGGTGCTGTATGGGATAAATACACAGTTTACACTTTTTACACCATCATAGACTGGAGTAGAAGTTGAGCTAGGTGGAATTATTCAGCGACAGAGCGAGAATGTCTAGCATTTGTCTTCGCATTAGAAAAATTTCGACCATATATCGAAATAGTTCATTTTGAAATTTTCTCAGATCATGCTAGTTTGGAATATCTGTCAAAAATGTCGTGTAGCTCAGGCAGACTGAGTTGTTGGGCAATAAGACTTTCTGTTTTCGATTTTGAATTATTACATTTGAAGGGTAGCCTTTATATTACTCTCTGTAATGCCTCATAAAATAAATTGTTTGAAAATTTTCCAAAATAATCTCGAGCCTTGAGAAATTGAAAAAATATTTAACAAATACAAATACAACAAATTAAAAATTGTTAGTGCCCCTTGTTCAGATACAAAAAGTAATTAATGATTCTCATAATCGTCTACTTCTTGTTCATCTAGAGTATTTTAAAACAATGAAGAGAGTAGTAGAACATTTTTATTGGCTACAAATCAGAAAAGATGCCGAGGAGTTTCAAATTTGTTGTTGTAAAAAATTCATACGGTAAGATTTTTTGGGGCTGCATACACGTGACTGATAAATCAGGAATAGGGTCGTATTTCTTGTTAATAATCTATTTATTAATTTCAAAGCGCTTTCGGCTTTAACGCCATCATCAGTGCTATACCTGCAAATAAGTAATAGTCGTGAAATTGAAATTTAAATTGAAATTTGAATCACTTACTCGTCAAATAAATACAAGAAGATCCTCCAGAGTTGACACACAAAACATTATTAAAACATTACACCTAATAGACATGAAGTGTTGCTACGTTAATCAAAAACAGTTTCTTCGAAAAGAAACACGGTCCAGTGAGTAACTTCTCGTATAACGTAAATTTGCCTATCATAAAAATACAGTGGATTAACATATATGGAAATACTTAGCTCTGTTAACGTTTCGGATACCAAATTCGTTTCCGTTTTCAAAACTTTTTCACGAAGGTTTTTCAGAAAATCTGTCGGAGATCTGAGATTCAACATTGCATTCTAAAATTCAAGGGGGGTAGCAAGGTGCAATTGTTATCAGATGAACTCGTTGAGATGCATCTAGCCTCAGACAGAGAGGTACCATCCTTCAATTTTTGTCTCCCGCCATTGATCCCCCTTGCTATCATTTGGGTTTCGTTCCATATATAATCAACACAATAACTTTTAGGGGTTGATAAGAGATCTACCCTCCTACACTTGTATACATTTCAATATCATTTCTCAATTTTCAACATTGTGGTAGGTTAAATTCCAAGAAACTACGAATAAAAGTGATCTCAAATTTTGGTTCTCCTCAAATTTTGTTATAGGATAATGCATTTGCGCATTAGGGTGAAGATTTCCAAAGATTCCACCTTATGATTCAAGATTATCAAGGTATCATATACCTATCGTTTTCAACCCAAAGGAAATCGAACAAAACAATTTCAAAGGAAGAACACCAATAACACCACCTACAGATAGTCAATAAAAATAAACAGGCAGAATCGGATCACCATTATGCACTATAAAATTTTACTTCCATATAGAAAGACTTCTACAGGAAAATGATCAAATTCCCACAAAACTCAAAGCCCCACGTTAGGCGCCAATTTATTTTCGCCGTTATTCGTGAAGTTGAAGGATTTCATCACAAATACGTGCAGAGATGGATTAAACCAGCTCTATTCGTGGAGTCTGGTGAGTAGTTGAGATCGACTTTCATAAGATCTTCAATCGCTTGTTGTATTCAAAAGGGTTGAAACACTCTGGACAGAAGATGAAGTTGAACCCAACTCCTTGTCAATACTCTTCTCTGTAGATATTATTTACTGTGCTGGAATAGGATTTCTTCAATCATCCCAAAGAAACATTTAATCAAATTTCGATATTTAATGAAAAAAAGATTCCACGAAAAATGAAAAGGAGAATATTTTTATATAGCGGGTAGCAAATATGAAATATATTTTTCAATAGCGCTCAATCGTCAGTTGGCTCCTTTTAATCAAAAGATGTTCATAACTCAAGTCTTACTTTGAGTTGAAAGCATTTAGGACCGGTTTTTCAATGCAAGATATCTATCAGATAAGAATAACCAACAGTTTTCATCCTTGTCACTGCCAAACATTACTCACGCACACCCTCTCATTTCTTTCATCTGTCTGACAGATAACTCATTTATTCCTGTATTGAAAAACTGGCCCTTAATCTCACAAAATCAGATCTTCATGTCCGGTAACCACTTTTGATTTGAATGATCCTGTTCTCCGTTATATTCCTTAGCTTTTGTGTCTCCGGGTGCCTCTGGACAATCTGCATCAGCCTACTTCTACTCTTGTACATCTGTACTCATTGATTCGGACAGATTTCAGATTTACTCGAGTAACTTCATTCAGCATTGAATATCATAACTTGGACTCAATCCCCTGCTGATCCTCAGTACCGAATTTCCAAAAAATTGACGATGAAAATTACCAATTTGCTAATTACCATGGAACACGCTTCTTCAAATTACGTTGGTCGAATACCGAAAGGGAAGAAAGTGTTATGACAAAATGTATGGCTACTCAAAAATGTCAAATTCAAAGAGTGATTTATTAACATATATATCAGTGAATTTAAAGCTTTATGTGTATGAATATATACCTTTCAGAATAATCGTAATTGATGATTATCAAACTTTTTTTCGAATCTCCAAAATTATAGTGAATTGAGGAACAGAAAGGTCGCTTATCGCTATAATCCTTCGAACAGTCAAAAAGATTGGGTCGCACATTCAGGCTAATGAACTCTATATCGATTACTATTGATTAATGCTTGCATCGAAAAAACTTTTGTTGTCCCTCTGGCCACGGCTACTATCAAAAATGAAAAAAAAATAAGATTGTTAGAATGAAACAATATCAGCAGATTTGAAAGGAAATGAAGTATGATCTTGATGGCTTAGTGTTGCAGACTGCTGAGAGGAATCCTTGAGCCGATAAATTATAAAGTTAAATCAATGGTGTGTTATAACCTACAAATGAAAAGTATATGAAAACTGCAACTGAAAAATTGTTCTAAAATTGTTCGTTTCCGTTAACCAGCTGACGAACGTCAACCCTCAGAAGTCGAAACTTGTGCGAGCAATGGATCAACGAGGCCTTACCTTTTAACGTGCGATTACCCAGCACGGTGGACCGGCGAGGATTCGAACCCCGGCCTTCCGCTTGATAGGCAGATATGCTAACCACTACACTACCGAGACTACAACTCCGTAATCATATCGCCTTGAAAGCATATGAAATCCGAAATGGAGAAAATGAAATGTCAAAAAAACTCCAGAGAAGATAGGAGAGATGGGGGAGAGAGTGTGTGGAAAATTTTCGAAAACTGAGGAATATTATCCCAATCTGATTCAACAGACACAGTTAACAAGTGTTCGAATTGTGGATATCGAGCTGCCGAGCAATTATTTCAAATCGATTATAGGAAGGGAAGTGATTCAGATGCTATGAAGACATCGAGTAGATCAAATATGAGTCATTGAAATAGAGGCAACGACAAATAACTTCATCTCTGATAAAATACAAAATAAAAATTAATCATCGCACATCACTAGTGTCGAACTTCACTTTTCTACTTACTTTTTGCTTTTTACTTATCTTAATGCTGGCATTGAAATCGTAACTTTTCATCAGGAGCTCTTGAAGAGTAGGAATAATTCGAAACGAAACTGTAAATGGACCAAAATATCTCTTTACTGAAACCATCAATTTTAGCATTATAAAATTCATATTTTGGGTTTTCTCATCCTTGAAAATTAAATAGTTATTTATTTTACTAGGCAGCTAAGCAGTTGATTGACTGCTGCGGCTGATAGTTTATAAACGAGCCTAGCGAGGCTAGGTTAAGGCAATCAATCTACTTTGCCGCTGAGTTGAACATATAATTTTTTCTCTGATTGTTTAGAATGATATATGTAGGATATTCTATATGAAAATTATTACAATTCTCACTATCATTTAATTTTTACTGTAGTGATAAATGAAAACAAAATTTGATAGAAATCGCAACTGTTAGGATTGGTTGGTTGCTATGAAATATGTCGGTATATCTATATTATGGACAGTGATAGCGACTGAGAAGTACTCACTCTTCCAGAAATGAGGGAGGTGGCAAGAAAGGAAAGTCCTCACTCTGCTGCCTAGGCAGGAAAAGTACTACTTTGATGATTGATATGTGTCAGCAAAATCAATATTTGCTGTCAATCGGATAAGAAATATATTAATATTTATATTATCTGTGTTAGGGGTAAATTGGTGTGTTTTTACCGATATGTAATCAAAAACCAAAATAAACATTTTGAAAAGGCAAAATTCACTGTTTTGTCAACTATGTACCGTATTCTTCATAAAAAAATGTGAAGAATTATATATCACTCTTTGGCGATGTGTCCTGAGCTTTTCCAACTCAATAAAATCCTCACAAGAATATATAGCAAGTTTGGGATAGAAAGCTGTTACCTTCCGAAACGTCCTTAAGGGTAACTATATATATATATATATATATATATATATATATATATATATATATATATATATATATATATAAAGATTATCAAATTCTCTGGTCTATCACAATTTGCATTCGATTCGAAATGCCCACCACAAGATAGCTAGCTATTTCTGGCTTTGGCCTTCATCAGCTGTGGGTTGGCATGGTCCTCGTATCGAAGACAAACTGTGATAGATATCCAGATACGAGGACCATGCCAACCCACAGCTGATGAAGGCCAAAGCCAGAAATAGCTAGCTATCTTGTGGTGGGTATTACGAATTGAATGCAAATTGTGATAGACCAGAGAATTTGATAATCTTTTTATCAGTTTCCTGATTCATCTTGCTACATAGCAAATAACACTTTCTCTCTCTCTTTCTCTCTCTCTCTCTCTCTCTCTCTATATATATATATATATATATACAGGGTGACCCAGGGGTGCGTGCATGGTCCATAACTTTTTTTCTATCCAAGCTATCGACTTGATTTTTTGTTTGAAACGATGGTTCCGATAATAAGCACATTCTGAAAATATTTTTATTCATATACAAGATGTCCCAAAATGAAATACACATCCAAGTTCTGTTTTTTCAAATGGCAACCCCCCAGTTTCGATACATTTTTGAAATCGCCACTAAATTATCTATACAACGCACCCTGGTTTCATAGACTTATCTGCAATAGTTTTTGACTTATGTCAATTTATGTGTTGAAATAGCGTCATGCATGGACCTACAGATAAATCCATAACTTCAGAGCCATTGAAGATAACTCAACCAACTTTTATTCAGTCGTTTCCTTAAGCTTCGGCGCATCTTTTGAAATGCGAGCGAATTCGAAATCAATGTTCCAACGCCTACTACGATTTTTTTAAATGACAAATTACAAATGGCAATAACTCGACTTATTCAAATGCAACACCCTGTATTTTATTGTACCAATGAATGGCATTTTTCAAGGGCTTTTCGTCGATATAGGGTTTGTGGGGTCTACTATTTGAAGTTTGTGAAGTATGTTGCAAAATGATAAATGTGGATGGTTCAGATGGAATCTAGTAGGCCGTTTTCGTAAAATTTGAGACATCTGTGTATTGTCAATAATTGTATACGTCAAATTGTTGACAATGAATTTTACTCGTGAAGAATTAGTGAATATGGTCTACTGTATTGGCGAGGCTGACAGGAATCCTTTATTAGCAAGCAGAATCTATCACGAAAAATATCTAGAAGCAAGAACTCCACGGGTGTCTTCATTCCGAAAGTTAAGAGATAGGTTTGAACTCACTGGTAGCTTGTCTTATACTGAAAAGGAAATTGTTGGTGGTCGTATCAATGAGGAAAATGAGTTGCAAGTTTTATTGATGCTACAGGAAAATCATCACGTGAGCACTAGGGAGATAGCAGCGGAAACGGATATTTCACAAAGTAGTGTGAACATATTTATATTGAAACATAAATTCCACCCTTTTCATTTGAACCTACATCAAGATTTGTACGGTGATGATTTTGCAAATAGAGTTGCGTTTTGTATTCAAATGAATGGCATGATTGACGAGGATTGTAATACTTTGACCAACATTCTGTTTTCTGATGAGGCAACATTTAAGAACAACGGATCAGTCAACAGACAAAATATGCATTATTATGCAGTGGAAAATCCTCACTGGTTGAGGACAGTTGATCACCAACATCAATGGTCGCTTAATGTATGGGGGGGAGTTATTGGAAATCACATCATTGGACCCTATTTCTTTGACAATGTGCTGAATGGTGAAAGGTATTTACATTTTCTCCGCGAACATATTCCCAGATTGTTAGAAGAAGTGGATTTGAATACCCGAAGAACCATGTGGTTGCAGCACGACGGTGCTCCAGTGCATAACCATAGAATGGTTCGAGAATTCTTAGATCAATCCTATCCGAATCGTTGGATAGGCCGGGGCGGTACTATTCCTTGGCCCGCGCGCTCTCCGGACCTTACTCCCCTAGATTTCTTCCTCTGGGGATACGTGAAGAAAAGGGTTTTCAGAAATCGTCCGACAACTGCAGATGATATGAAAAATAGGATCAGGAAAGCCTTCCATTCAATTGATGGAGCAATGCTGATTAGAGTTCGGGACTCGTTCAGAAGAAGACTGGCAGCTTGTGTGGGACATGATGGTCACCTTTTTGAGCATTTACTCAAGTAGCCTTTTGAAATTTTCTCATGGTTCTCCGTTAATTTCTTCTTGTGAATGTCGAATTTTACGAAAGTGGCCTACTAGATTCCACCTAAACCATCAACATTTATCATTTTGCAACATACTTCACAAACTTCAAATAGTAGACCCCACAAACCCTATATCGACGAAAAGCTCTTGAAAAATGCCATTCATTGGTACAATAAAATACAGGGTGTTGCATTTGAATAAGTCGAGTTATTGCCATTTGTAATTTGTCATTTTAAAAAAATCGTAGTAGGCGTTGGAACATTGATTTCGAATTCGCTCGCATTTCAAAAGATGCGCCTAAGCTTAAGGAAACGACTGAATAAAAGTTGGTTGAGTTATCTTCAATGGCTCTGAAGTTATGGATTTATCTGTAGGTCCATGCATGACGCTATTTCAACACATAAATTGACATAAGTCAAAAACTATTGCAGATAAGTCTATGAAACCAGGGTGCGTTGTATAGATAATTTAGTGGCGATTTCAAAAATGTATCGAAACTGGGGGGTTGCCATTTGAAAAAACAGAACTTGGATGTGTATTTCATTTTGAGACATCCTGTATATGAATGAAAATATTTTCAGAATGTGCTTATTGTCGGACACATCGTTTCAAACAAAAAATCAAGTCGATAGCTTGGATAGAAAAAAAGTTATGGACCATGCACGCACCCCTGGGTCACCCTGTATATATATCTAAAAATCTTTTTTTTTTCTCAGTGAAATAAAAAAAAATCTATGACTCTTTTATATTTGCATGGTATTCCAATAACATCAATATTAGTCTTTTTATTTCACAAGTGCTCCCAGTTTCGTGAAGAAATGAGATTTTGAATTATTGATGAATGTATCAAATATGCTACTAGGGCCTCTGCGGATTACTTATGCAAGCAAAGTTTTAGGAATTTTTCCTCTACCCAACACCTCAAGAAACCATTGAAAATTCTAATTCGGCCATCAAGTGCGCCATTATACGTGATGCCAGGAGGCAAACTGAAAACATTCAATAATTCATGGGGAACTATAAACGGAAGAGATTCAGGAAGACACGAAGAAGTGTACGTTTCACCTTTTATTAGTATCTAGGGGGAAGTTTATTCACCACATCTGACGCGGCACTCCATACACTTTATGTTCCAATGAACATCGAATAAGCAGACGAGTGCCTTTATTCATCAGGACAGGCGACCCGGTTTAAATATACATCCAAGGTTGGAAAGGTGCTCTCAGGGCACATTTGAGAGTTCCTGAAAGGGAAAGTCGGAAAAGATGAACGAGAGTGCATCGTTCTAATGATATGGAACTACCCCGGTCGGAAAGCACGAAACTGGGTCATACATTATTCATATCATTAGTTTACTCCCTTGGTATTTTTCAAGAAAGGGCGTTTTTAATGTTGAGTATCTAATCTGCCCTCAGAGCAGCGACTCCATCAATTTTTTCAATGAAAGCGAGCCGAATTTCGATGAAAGCTCAATGTTTTCCTGTCTAAGGAACGATGAAATCGAAATATTTGGTTCGGAGATCAAGTACCCTGACAGCAAAGGAATATTCAATATTTATTATTGTAATACGGAAAAGAATCAATCATTTTATGTGCCCGGCGCATTCACCATATATGTCAAAAAATCCCAATGACTAGATCAGAAGTGAACGAGATCAATAACATTTATACGGCCTCCACTACGATGTAAGAAGTTTATTCAACCATTGGGCGTGACTTTCGAGAAAATCTCTGAGGAAAATCACAATGTCAAGAATAAAACAAGGGCCGACATCAAATTTTTAGTTTGAATGCGAGAGGTGAACTTTGTCAATGTTTGGATTTTATCCTAGTGACATAAATGATTTTTTTTAATAATAATAAAAACAGCCGAAAACAAAAATCATGCAGTTTGAAAGTGTAAACGAATTTTCATCAAGGAAATGAAACAGATTCAATGAAATTGGTTATGGATAAACAGTAGTAAGTACTCACCCTATTATGCAGGCGAAGAGAAATGTCAAACGAATACTCGAAAATGTATTTGAGATTGAAACCTCTGTAATCAACTGTCTATCACAAAGGTTGAAAGGCAAAAAGACTGAATCGGATACATTTTTTGCAATCAATATGAATGAATCATGTTGTCCTGAATAATTTTGCTGACATTTTTTTGCTCAAGTAGTAATCCTATGAAATCAGTTAATTAGAAGTCATCTGATCGAACAACATTATTCTGAAAAAATTATACCAAAAATAACTGTTTACAGTAAAGAATTTGTATGAAAAGCATTCATAGACTTTTGCAAGGATAGGAAATATGACCGGGTGGCAGAAGAATTGGCGTCAATTTTGAAGGATTGAGCTGTGAATATGAGAACAAAAGATGGTACAGATTTTGAAGAATAAGCTATGATCAATTTCAATAATCAGTAAAGAAATTTTTTATCCGAATAGTCCTCGAATATTGATAATGCTCAAAAATTTTATAACAACTTTCTCAAGATTTTTGCTCATGGGAAACAGACCTCCGCCTACGGTGTCGGTCTGTTTCCAAAAAACAAGCCTTCGAAATTTGTTATAATTTTTTTTCGAACAATTATCAATGTCCGTCGGTTATATCTATTGGCAATGATTATTGTTATATCCATAATTTTAAGGATTCATTTAAACTTTTCACGGCCCTTGATGGGACTCGATACATACTTCATTCTCTGAATTTTGTTGAACTTGAATTGCAAGAAATACCAATACTATTACACCTGAATAATCTATCATGAGTGAACATTTGCTTCGAAATGAAATGTTGAACTGAATAATTATAATCATTAAATCAATAATGGTCTGTTGATTGGGAACTTCAATTTTTGTCCAGACAATTCTGAAACTGGGAGTATAAATTTCGATATGAGTTCTCTCATCTCCAATATATGACAATATCATTGATGGATCAATACCAAGTCAAGTCAAGTCATTTAATAATCACATTAGGGCGTATACGTTTCCATACGAAAGATATTGTACAAAATGAGATACGCCACAACAAAAAAGCTCATGAATTTTAAGTAAAAATATGTAAAATACATTGAACAATAAATTAATTATGTCACAACCCACTATGTTATGAGATTCACTCATGTACTAGAATGAATGAGTCAAACAGATGGTAAGGTACTCAAGGTATTGAACACTCGGTGTGAGAAATCAAGGCATAAATTGCGCCTCCACTCCAGCAATTGAAAGTAGAGGGTGTTCAGACTATAGTGTTCTCCGTGCACTGGCACGGATAAGTCGGCCTGCTCAGCGTGGGCAAAAAGTAGTGTGTTTTTTGTGCGATAAAAGAAATAACAATCATGAGAGTGAATACTATCAGTTTAGATTTTTCGAATTTGTTACAAAGAATTACTCCTTACGAAGTACATGAATTTATCGGTGAGAACTTGAAACTGAAAGATGAGCAATTGTTGTCCATTGCAATCCATGGAAGCAAGGTATTTGTTAAATTAGTTTCTCAAGAGCTGGTTGAGAATATTCTTGAAGAGTATTACGACAAATTGAAATACGTTGACACCAACGGAATTCTTTACGACGTTAAGCTTGCAAATGAAGGTCTGAAATAGGTAGTAAAGATACATCGAATTCCTTTAGAAGTTCCTGATAATGATATAAAAAACGCCATGAATTTTTTTGGACCCATAGAGAGTATTACTAATGATACATGGAAAAACCTGCGATTCAAATGCTATAATGAAACACCAAAATTGTTAGGATGGAATTGAGAAGGCCAATACCGTCATATGTAACGATTCAAGGAACAAGATACTGGGTTACATACTCAGGCCAGGTACGAACTTGCCGAAAATGTAACTCCACTGACCATGAAGTAAAATACTGTGACCAACTTATATCAAATAAGTTGAACAGGAATGATTACGCATTGGCAGTCCGTAGACCTTTGAATTTTCACATCGATGACGCTGATGAGGAAAACTTTGTGCAACTCGGCAGCTTTGTACCACAAACACGTGGAAATAAAAAGGGTGGTGAGGATAAAGAGAAACAGAAAATTACAGAGTCAACTGCAAATCAGCTGGAACAGGTGGACATGACCGAGGTTGATGAACCTATTGACGTTGGTGAAAGTAACATAAGACATAAAAATATCACAGAAATAATTATCAATGGAATTAAATATGAGGGCACAGGAAATACACACACCGCATTTCAACGTTTCTTTGGTAATCTATATTCGCAAACTGTTAATCCAGTTGAAACCACTGGACAATTTTCTCTGAATCAACTCAAATCATTTTCATATGAGACCAATGATCATTTGACTCGATTGAAAACAGAGTCGGAGATGGAAACTGTCCTAAAAATCCTTAAGAAAAACAAATCTCTCGGTCCTGACGGCCTTACTCCTGAATTGTATATTCATTTCTGGAATACAATCAAAAGAGAACTTCTTAATATTATGAATGAAATACAGTCCGGTGTAGTGATTCCACGTATATTTGAAAGGGGAGTATTGGTATTTATTCCGAAACATAGCACCCTCGCTGTTACGTTATGATTTTAGGCCTATCTCTTTATTGAATTCAGATTATATATTATTCATGAAAATATTGAAAGAGCGATTTTCGGAACATCTCAGTGAAGTGGTTTCTGAGGAACAAGCTTGTCTGTCGAAATCAAAAAATATTTTTTACTTATTGAATACCGAGGAATAGTATCTTCGACAAGTTTAGAACAACGTAACAAACTGCTTCTGAGTATTGATTTCGATCATGCCTTCGACAGAGTCGATCACAACTTTTTGTGGAAAGTCCTCACGACGATGCAACTGAATAATAATACATTGCAAGTCTTGAAAAATCTATATTCAGAGTCAAAATCGATTATTCATATCAATAGATCCACTTCAGAAGATATCTGGATTAATTCTGGTGTTCGTCAGGGATGTCCGTTATCAATGATACTTTTTGTATTATATATCGAACCTTTATTGCTTCGTACCAAGAGTAAAATCAAAATAGGTGCATACGCGGATGATCTCACACTTATTTTGAATAACCAAGCAGAAATCAATGATGCATACTATACGCTGGAACTCTTTTCACCTTCTTCTGGTGCAAAACTCAACAAGAATAAATGTGAAGCACTCAAACTATGACTGTATAACCAAAATAAATTTCAAAATACGGGCTACCATTGGTTTCATGTTCGACACTCGATTAAAATACTAGGCGTCTATTTTGCTCGTATTATACACGAAATGATTCGATCAAACTGGCAACAAGCAACGAATAAAATAATAAGTATATTTCAACGAGCTCAGTTTATAAATTGTTATGCTCTGTCCAAGGCATGGTTCCTGAGTCAGATACTACCTATAACAAAACTTGTTGCGAAACGGTTATCGTCAGTTTGTGGTTGGTTTCTCTGGAATCACATACCCCTGAGAGTTGCTCGAACCACAGTTATATTGCCTAAAACTCTAGGTGGTGTATTCAAGATCCATGGATGAAAGCAAACACACTCCTGATGAACCGAATGAAGAAAGATTCCCAAAACGGATTAGATTTATATGGGTTTTCGTTCAGTTAGTTACATAAGCAACCCACCTTTTCCAAACAGCTTCCCTCATCAATTTCCTTATCTTCGACGATTTTTTACTGAAGCCGCCCATGTAGATATTCAGACCATAACAGACCAAAGTATAAATTCGAAATCTTTATATCAAACAATATCGATCCAGAATAAAAAATTACCGTCAATCGAAAGACAAGCTTGTCTGGGAAACAAAAACTGGACTCAAATTTTCACAAATATCAATAACTCAATTCTCAACCATGAACATAAAAGTTTAATTTACCTTCTCATTCATGATGCTTACCCGCTTAAGAAAAACTTGCTGAAAATAGGGAAATCTCTTACCGATAAATGCTCAATTTGTAATATACATATCGACACTCTTCATCATAGATTTTCATGTTATGACGGGGTACGACACATTGCGGTTTTTTTGATCAACCTTATTAAAACTCTAACTGGTCTGAGTTGTGAGATATCTAACTCGTTAGATTTCAACTTCACCTTCAGTAATATTACGAATATGTTTGTGATTTGCTGTGTGGCAGTATCTATTTCTTTTATTATCAACACCCCCTATCCAGCCACATTAGCTGATTATAAGGAAGCTCTTTTCATGGGAACCAAATCCCTTACAAATTATAATTCCGATCTGTTTGAGATTATTATACGAACAGTTTGTCGACAGTAACATTAGTTCTAGATTGTATAGCAATTATTCCTGTTTATATGAACACAATTATTGATTATAGATGTTAGTTGGAGCTTGTATTCTATCATGTATTGATATATTTCAATAAAAAAAAAACGAAAAAAAAGCACCGATTATTATAGCAAAGTATCGATATAAAACTGGGTAAATCATGTTGTAAACTTTGATTCGTCTTTACGTGATTGGTAGTTTTCTTTCAGGCGTGGTTTATGTATGTCGTTGCTGTTGATGTAGTCTCGAAGAGAGTTTACTCACTTTTATTTCGACAGAACCAGAAATTTCAAGATATCCATAAACTTCTTTCATCAGAAAATAACAAAAAAACTTCATTGAAAAATCATCAGTTTCCTAAAACTGTTCTGATGATATTGTACTCTAATTTAATTTTTCTATTACGCAAATTGGGGCCAATTACAGTAAGACAAATTTATTTTTATTCAGACCGGAGCCAATCATTGTTGTTCAGTTGTGTTTCGAAAGTTTCCTGAACCGTCCTCAAACGACTTGAGGAAGGATCAATTCAAAAAGTTTTTTAAACATTCAACGCAAGACTTCATCAACGAAGCATCTGATGAATGATTTCCTACGACGAAGGTGAAAAAGCAATTCATTTCGGAAAAATAAACAGATGTATGAATGAGAAAGGGATAGTCGGATAACGTTCTGTCTTTAGGAAAAGACATCGTCGATGGAAATCCCGGCAGGGTAAAGCAAAAACGAATTGGGGGTCAATTCCTGACCCTCTGTATGTGAAATCTATATTCCTGATTGTGAATTCTAATGTCCAGTCATAACGACCACTGTATAGTTTCAATTGTAGAATGTGACAATGATTACGAATGCTCTGTTTGTGAAGGGTCAATAACAGCATCCCTGTTTCTGTGGTCGTGGGCTGAAACACCACTACCATTCTTTCTTTTTACCTACGGATTATTTGATATCTCAACGGCTTGAGAAGAACGAATGATTGTTGTTTCTTCATTTGTCGACTGGCTGTCCCTCAAGAAAAAAAATCGTTTTAGCGAGAGCTAGGGTCTAGTCCTTTTTACTAATTCCCTGCTAACGCCTTTTCTCTGGAGCAATGAGGTTATTTGCTGTCCGGTAAACCTTAAAATTTTGCAGAGCAGTTTTTCAATACGCCTGAGGAATTTCAGACACACCATTCCATTAAATCATTGATCTTAGGATATATTAATACGAAAAGTAGATAGTCCCTAGTACAGACTCTATCCGGGTAGTGATTGATACATACCTGAAACTTCAAATCCAGATTCCCGTTGGCGAGTCTGACAACTTTTCCCTCTACCTTTTTCGAAAGCCCTGCTGTCGAATCGCAAAAATTGAGCAATTAATCTGTCGAAGAATATAAGCACGCGCTTACATAATATGGTAAGGAATTAATAATAATATCTATTTATCAGCTTGATTTTTTCACAAACTCATGTATAGAGATACATAAAAATGTGAAGGAAAAATAATAATTAATGAAACTAATGAGATGGATTTAAACTATAAGCTGCTCAAGTGACTGAAATCTGTTATAGATTTGTCCGTTCAACTATTGCAGCTCAGGTTTTATGATTTTCATTTCAACTTTGCATTAAAATATAGTATATGTAGTTAACATTAAAGTTTATTGACTATGAAGTAATTGATGAGGGGGAAAACAAAAAAGGAATAATACATATATGATGATAGGATAAAAATTTATAACGAAAGAACCGTTTTTATTTCGTTCAGCCTCATTCATTGAACCAGGCATATTTGTCCCAAATTTGGTAGACAATCCCTTGAAATATTTTTGAATTGTATGTAATTTATTCTCTCTTTCAGATTGATTGATGAATAATTGAATATTTTCATTGCTATACATGAGTACGTTCTCTGGCCTATGGATTTCAAAGTTCTTGGTGTTGTAATTGGTTTGGTTGAGTAGAGTTTTATATTGATGATTAATAAAGTTCGTGAAAAGGTTGTTTTTAAGCATATGTAACAATGATACTCGATAAAATAGATTCCTAATGTTGAGTAGTTTAGTTTGGAAATGATATTAGTTGGTGTTCTTGCATCCAACATGAATATTATTTCGATGATTTATCTTTGTGCGATTTCCAATGGCCTCATTATTTTTGGGTAGGCTCTGCCCCATCCTAACATTCCACTGTTACATTTGACAAAGTTCGGTCAACTTGGTTGATAACTGATAACCGAGGTTGAAAAAATTGGAATAGGGTGGGATTTTTGTGCATCTCATCAAATGTCAAAACACGCAGCACAAATACTATCAATAATGAATAAAATGAATTTGATCTTCGGTTGGTGAACGAATTGACATTGAACCTTATTCACCAATCATGCACGATTCTACACATTCAACGTTAAAGCAATTTCAATTGAGTGCTTGTCATGACCATCATCATCTTCGATATCAAAAAAGATTTGTACTGTTTGTCATCATTTTGTGCTGGACCATCGTACAAACTTATTTTGTGCTGCTGAATACGAATCCGAACGCGGCGCTCTCCTTTCGATTAGGAGTTATGGCCCTTCAATGTTCAGGAGTGGGCATTCAGCCTTTTTTTGTACCAAAACTCACAGCATCATTCATCATCAGGTATTCCCGAAAAATAAGTTCACTTTTATATCTTTTTAGCGTTCTTCATAATAAAATTCGGGAAAAACTTCCTGATACTATATTGAGGTTATATGGCAATGCGCGTTCTTATTTATTCATATAACCTCATAATCGTATCGAGAATATTTTCCCAAGTTTTATAATGGAAAACGATAAAAAGATATGAAGAAGGTGGAATGAGGTGTAGGAAGCACCTGACGAATGAAGCCATATGTTTTCGATCGATTTTTGGTAAAAAAAAAGGGTGAAAATGCCCTTCTGAACTTTAAAGGGCCATAAAACGAAATGAGGGCGCCGCATTCAGACTTCGTATTCGTATTCAGCGGCACAAAATACTGAGTTGGTATCAGATCTTTTTTCGAAACTAGGTACTGCCCGATGAACGAAAATATATTGTTAATAATAAAAAACACTTGTGATACAGTTTCTTCATTTAACTTGATGAATATTTGATGATGAACAAAAAGAATACCTACTGTCACCAAACTTATAATAATTTTTTCGTCCACTGTAATGGAACAATTGGGGGCGTGTTCTCCAGTGGGGGATTACAGTTGCTTTCTCCATTCAACCCTTGCAATATTATATGGAACTACTTATAGACCAGACAAGGTGTACTTTAACAAAACAAAAATTGTTAACAGCACTTTGATGATGGGGAATAGTTCAGTGGTTTATACTGAATCTAAAAAAATGAATGGGTGAGCTGGGGGGAAAGTAAAGGGGTGAAAATGATATTGTCGCAATTTATGACGAAAGGTGACGTCTTACAGAGAAGTTTTCAATATGAATGTTGTAGATGTTGAAGAGATCTAGAACATTTGCGAAAATGACTTCTGCACATAACCCCAACGTAACAGAGATAAATGGGAATAACTGTGTTTAAATATATATATTATATATGTATATATGTATATATATATATATATATATATATATATATATATATATATATATATATATATACCGAAAATACTTTTTTTTCAAATTCATTCTCTTCCTGTTTATATATAGTTCCAATAATGAAATAAAAAATGTTGGTCACAATTCAAAAACACGCTCCTAACGAAACTAAAACAATGACCTTCCCAACTATGAACATGATAATAAATGTCGATTATTTATTCATATTTCCAAAAATTTCGAAAAACGAATCACATCATTCAATCCTTCGTTAGAAAATACAATGAAAACTGTTTCATTTTCTGGTGAGGTATATTTGTGATGAATGGAATTGATGAGAAAATTCTCGAACGAATGATAAAGTGTGATACAAATGAAAAAGAAATCATGATTTCTCCTATTCAATGAAGTGATTTACAATTCAGTTCTTTTGGAAAATTATTATTGCCATAATTTTCACAGACACTCATCGATAAAAATAATGTACAAAATTGGCATTATAGATATGTTTCAAGCGAGTCTGAAACTTTTGATGGTTGTTCAATTATTTCTTCGGAGTACTCTATACCGATCAAATAATCTAGTTATAATTTATCATCAGTGCACTTCTGTATCTCTCTAGTATATTGGCTTTTGCATCCTCCAAGGAGGATCTGACCATATGAGTGCACTTTTGTGAATTGAAGGAATCAATTTACAGCCATTTCGGGTAATAACTTCCGGGTCTGCAGCAGTCATGAAAAGGTATTAGTAACTCACTCACCTCTTCAGTTTCAAGTAGTGCATTAAATGTTGATTTTCCCTGCTGTCTGCAAAACCAGACGATATGTCCCAGCCAGCAAAAAAAAGTAAAAATCCAACAATTATTGAAGTTGCGAGCGGAACAGGTAATATGCATGATTTCTTGTAATGCTCTGAATTATTCACTTAGGTCTTCATAAGTTGAAAAGAAAAATAAATAAGCATGGATATATTCAAATAATTGTTTGAAGCGAAATGTCAAACACCGAGTGAATAATGAATAAAATTGATAATGAATTTGAGCCGTTCAAACACCACCCTGGAAGACCTCACTGGACATGTCCTCTATTTCTGTAAGTGTGTCATTTACTCAAACACATCATCAGTTTTGGTTGCTACATTATCATAGAAGTAGCTAACAATCCTTCTTACATGTATTGTATTGTACCGAAGTATTCCAAGCAATGTGATCATACGAAAACTTTTGTGTAAGATATCGTGTATATATTGTTGTGAAGACCATTTCAATGTCAGTGTGCTACATTTATATGCAGCTTAGTATGAATCAGGAGTGAGTTCTGCATTAGCTATCTAACAGTAGAAAACTTGGATTAAATTCAACCTGAACCATATCGATTTATGATATACATCGAATCATTTCATATTTATCTGATTTTTACGAAAATAAAATGAACGTATTATAATTGAGTGAACCTCAGTAACATAATATTATGTATACATTATTACGACAGGAATGAAATAGGAATTTTAGTAAAATTTCCTTGAGGAGTATGTATAGGTTATGTTCTGGTATATAATAAACTGCTGTGTGCATGTATGATACAAATCTATGTTATAGACTAAAATATATCATATGACATAATAATTACATTGCAGCTTCCACTCCTTCGATCTTAGCTCATTTGAAACCGAGATTTGATGGAGAATATATGCAACATTTTGTGTCCTATGACATGATATTTCTCTTCGACCAGTGGATGACACGGTTTGTGAGTTCGAATTCTCCTTCCTAATTCTCCACTTCTATTTAATGGTTTATGGGTTTGAAAAACTATTAAATGACAATAATACCTTTCGATTATTTGATTTGACTGCTTCTAACAATGCCTTTGAACGAATGAAACATATTGTCTATGATAATTTTTCCATAGATTTGATTGGTGTGATTAGTTTTTCGAAATTTTCGAAAATTCGGGTGAATTTTCGACATTTTTCAACAAAATCATAGTTGCAGAGACCATTTTTATAGTTTCTTCCATTTTTGAGCGTGTTTTTGAATGAAGACTATCATTTTTCATTTCATTACCCGGAACCATAATTTCGGAGGAAAAGAATGAGCCCAGGAAAAACGATATGGGAAAATCTCTGAAGAACGAATTGAATTTGAAAAAAAGTATTTTTGACGGAAAAGTTAATTTCCTTTGTTTCATTATTACAAAAAAATTGTGGTCATTAAAGACATTGAGAAATTTTACTGAAATATAATAACTTTTGTAGAAATGAATAATTAAAAAACGAAACCAGTTTCCGGCATTTGGCATTCATCGCACGCTGCAGTCGATTCCATTACCCGTTCCACATACTTCGCATGGTTCCAATAATATTGATTCAGCTTCGGTATCGCCTTGTAATGTTAGTTTTGGATCAAATTTGGCTGTTTTTTATTGTTATCTTGGATAAGGACTGCAGGTTTTGCCATTCACTTTTTGACAATTAATCACTTGTTCAGACGTACCAGATATTTGATTTTTCGGTGGCAGCACTAACTGAAGACTTCTCCTCACTAAAGCCATACATACAAATGAATGCTCAATATGAAGTATATTTATAGCCATTTGATTATGTAAGCACGTGCTCATATTGTCCGACAAATTCATTGTTGAATTTTTGAAATCCGACAGCCTAAGTATTTGGAGCATGCGCTCTTTAAAGAGCAGCAGTGCCGAAAAAAGTCGTAGAGGGAAACATTTCCGGACTCGCCAACGGGAAGCAATGGTTCAAGTAAATATTAATCAGTTGCTCGTATAGGGTCTGTACTGGGGACTGAGATATTTTTGTTGATACATTTCCTAGACGTTCAAAAAAAAGGTACTCTTTGAAAATTATATGTATACAAAATCCGATTGAATCATAAAAAAAGTATAGTGTACTACTCGCATGAAAGAGTTCTCCTCATATATTGTTCGAGTACTCGCCCTTATTAAAAACACCATCACTCCCTCTTTCCTTCGTTTTCCAGGGCGACCTCGTCCAGATGAAGGCAGTGCCGTCGCTAGGCGGGGTGGGCGAGCTGAAGGCAAAATCCGTCGAATTGCTCGTGCTGCTGCACGGCCTGAGACACGAGAACCTCAACCCTTTGATCGGGTGTCTAGCCGAGCCGCCGAGGGCCGCCCTAGTGTCCGAGTACTGCGCCCGGGGCTCGCTGCAGGACGTGCTCCAGCAGGACGACATCAAGCTCGACTGGTCGTTTCGACTGAGTCTGCTAACGGATCTTGTCAGGGTGAGTAAATACATATGAAATGTTATTTCAAGTAGAAATAGGACAACTGAAATCCTTGGAAGTGAACCAGTGGTGGAATAATAGTTATTCGTCTAACGAGTGCAAAAAAGGCCTTTTTATACGGCTATAACACAAAACTGCTCTATCTCAACTGTGCTTGGTAGAACAGTGAGGTACATTATATGTCATCAATTTCATTTCCTTCCCTGATAATGCAATGGCTTCATTGTGTTACAGTTGTAGTTATTATTACACAATGAATCGGTTCTCCTATGGAATATCAAATTCCAAGCAAGGATAGCTCTGTTTACTCATTCAATTGTACATGAATGGAAATTTTAAATGACGTTAAATTTGAAGTTCATGTTATTTGTTGAGTCATTTCACTATTATCTGTTATAGTTATACCCGTAGGAAGAATATAGTCAATAACTCTCATGAAATGCTGATATGCCACTCGTATGATTTGAGTCTCAGTGTTGTTTTTAATTGCTGAATCTTTTTAATATTCTAATGTCAATATTTTATTTATTTTCAATTTTTTCATTCTCTCAAATTGAAATCTTCCAATTGTTCAACTTTGTATTTTTCTTGTATAATTTTTTCTTCTTTGATTGTCTAATTTTTTCAATCATGAATTATTGTATCTTTTTCGTTTTGAGTTGAATGATTGAAATCATACACAACTAATAGTCTAATACTCCTTAATTCCATTCAAGAAGTCATATATTCGAATATCTTCGTCAAAAGTAGAATTCTCAATTTAAAAATGATAGTTTCAGCTTATTTGCCTTTCGATATGTAGCGGAAGTAGAAGTTTTGCCATGATCTCGTTCTCACCGCGGTTTATACGAAACCTGATTAAAATCCCATAAATATATATAAAAAAATGCCATTACAGTAAAAGAAATCTCTCAAGCCAGTCAATTTCTTTGTATTCCTCACATATTCTATTCATTCCATCATATTTAAATTATATTTTTCCAAATCGCTGGATAATTGAGGCTCTATCATTCGATATTTTCGGCTCAATACATTATCCCCATAGAATTTAACGATATAGACGATAAAATTTAAACCACCACCATTCAGTATGAAACATCAACCATACCCACAAACACACAAAAAATTTATTTGTACAATAATCATGATACCAACTCCACCTTCAGTATTTGCACTCTCGAACAGAAGAACAGCGAGAAGAATAAATCAGGTTATTTTCTTATAAGCTTCAACATGAAGAAAAAAAAGTCAGATCTAACGATATTTATACGTATCTCATGTGGTCCCGAACGAATCACTATAAATTTTCCTTTCAATAACACCCCGACAAACCAGAGGTGTTAGAAATATGCAGTATATGGAACATATCACACGAAGAAAAGTGTACCTTTCGACCCAGAATTGTATAATTTGCTACCCAATAACATAAATGCTCATATCACCAGCATTGAGTTGCCTAACTGAAATCATTTCTGGAAGAATCAACTCAAATATCAAAATATAAGAAAATGTTGAAAACTGCACGAGTTATCCGGTGAATGAAGATTGAATTGAATTATAATTAAATTGAGGAGCAAACTAATCCAATATTACTTTTCAGGGTATGAAGTATTTGCACACAACACCTATAAAAGTCCATGGTCTCCTAACCTCGAGAAATTGTGTCATAGATGCTCGATGGGTCCTCAAAGTGACAGACTATGGACTTCCAGCGTTTTATGAAGCTCAAGGTATTCAAACCGCAGCGAAATCAGCGAGAGGTGAGTGTAATGTAATACAGAAAGAGCTTAGCTGAATAGCATAAGTTACATACATGTAAAAACTGGGTGGGTGAGAAACTTACAGTCTCCAGAACTCCACCAAATATATTCTTTATTTAATGTGTGTGTAGTCGGAGGACATACATCACATTACAACATGTAGTCAGAAAAAAGCTCAATCTACTTGAAACCTCAGAAATAAACGAAGCAATTAAAGATCCAGACATTCAATGCATCAACGAACAAATCAATTTTGACAGTCTGAAACTTTTCAACTCTTTGCTATTCTGATCCATTTTTGAACATCCCCCCAACTTTCTTTAAAGACTACCGTGTTGCACTCGTTCAACAATCAATGTTTAACATTATTAATTTTTCAATAACAACTTAAATGAATGAATTGTCTTTCCATTCTAACTAATCAAAAGTTTTCTATGGGATTTTAATTTTTTACCATGGGGCCTCCACTCCTTGACCTTGAATCGTAACGTCTCGCAGTCTCACATGACAGATGTCACTGATGTCAAACTTCATGTTAAAATTTCAACCTATTTTTAATTCTCCATCCGGTTTCCTCAAGAAAACGTGTATTGCTTAAAGTTTCAATTTGCAATTTTCCAAATGATCCAATTTTCCATAACAACCACACTCTCTAACATTTGCGGAGACCCGCCAGGAGTGCGGAAAATGTCATTGACATAATGTCAAAAAAAATTTTCTTGATTTTATAAACTTTTAATAATGTTTTCCACCACATAGGTAGGTTACTCATTTACCATTCTTATCCTCTGTCAATACTTATTAACATTTTCTCTTTTCCGTAGACCTTATATTGTAACCTGAAAAAACCTGCTGATATAAGTCTTCTGACTACATGTTGAAATTGATGTATGTCCTCCATTATTTGGTGGAGTTTGACTGTAAGTTTTTCACCAACCCAGTTCCATCTCACCTCCACTGCAAGTCATGGATCGCTTCCGTTGGATAGACATGTAAAATTTTTCGAGGTGTTTTGATCAATATTATATAAGGGCCTGAATTCAATGTGAACATTTCAGAAATAGAATTACTTTTTCCTTATTGGTTATGGTTCTACATAAAGCAATGTTTCATATTCAAACAGTTGTGCCTATTGATCTTTTTTACGCGTCAACACCTTTTGACATAAAAAAGCTACTCTCAATATAGCAATTATTTCATCTGGAAGCCCAAGAAGTAAAACATCTACGATGTACGATATAATGGTGGCTCTTTTTTGAAAATCTTCTGCCCTTAATCGGAGAGAAATAGGTATACAAAAGTCAGCCGAGTACATTCCTTAGAACGATAAGATAGTTTTGCTTGTCAGTTCATAATGGTAGTACGAACTTTATTGGGAGGTTTCGTTATTTGAATCTTTTTATACTATAGAAACGGATATTGTTTAAACTGCATTTCATGTACAGCTCATCCAATTCAACTAGACACGGTAATTGCTAATCCACATCCGGTTTCGTACCGAACTGACAGTGGATTTCTTATGGCTGCTTGTCCCGCACCGCGCAATACGTCATCATTTCCGTGACAAGATGAAATAGACAAGCTGTACGTACTCATAATATGGTTAACATAAATTTCCGCTGGTCGGAGCAGTAGCCACGTCATTGCTTGTTTTCGTGTTCACTAATTCTTTGATCCATTTCGACTACACTAATCCATACCGCAAGGGAAATCATTGATCGGCCCAATTATGCAAGAAAAATTTCTGAATCAAAATTTAGAAACTGCCAACCAAACTATTCCACTGGTATCACTCATTACACTGTTTGAGAACGGTCTGGGCGGGATATCTTTAACCACATTGTTACTTTCTAGCCGAAGTTACGCTTCTAGAATAGATCGTTATTTGAATCGTTCAATGCTAGGTTACCACAACGCTTAATCACCCTAATGAGGCGGCAAGCTGTCTCAAACGGAGTACAGATTAATTGTTGCCTTAAAGTTATACGATTTCCAGTAATGTTCGAAATGTGGTCGGGGAAATGCCTGGAAGTCAAATTGGGCGTCTTACGACGGGTTCATGTCTTATTCGATAGATGCTCAACGGCTTATTAATTGATGGTAACAATGTCAGAATGGCTTCAGGCAGCATGGCTTGAGTAGCTGAATTATTTTGAATAATCCCGCATGAACCTTCAAATTGAATGAAATTCGTAGATAAAGAAAATCTCAGCATGCTGATCGAAAGCCTCCATTGATTCAAAGAAATACTATGTGAGGTCATTGAGTTATAGGACCTACGAGTTCAAGATTTTGGTGTGGGTAGAATGAGCGAGCAGAAATCGTTAACATACGTTTTACACGAAGGTGAGGAAAATATCCGGAAAAACTGTAGAAAAATATTTTGTGAATCTGCACCATAAGCTATCAATGGAAGAATATAAGTTTTCAAACTTTGAAGCTCTTATAAAGATGATATATGAGAAAGTCGAGAAATCTAGAGAGAGCATAGACAAACTAATTTGAAATCTGAGTTTCACGTTTCTGAAGGAAAGTATACTTTATCATTTCTCGCCTCCAAGTTTCGAGCGATAGGAAAAATCCAGCACAATAAATGTTTTATGTGAGAGGTATTTGGACTTTTTCCGATTTTCCAGACTTTTCGACTTTCCCATAATTCGCTTCTGAGTTTGGGGTTTGTGAGAAGATTATTTTCAACGGATCAATCGGTTCGAACCTAAAAGCGGAAGAGGCAGATTTCCAACGCAATTTTTATTCTTGGTTTTTCCAGATAATTTTAACTTAATTTATTCATTGCATACTTTATATTGGAATGGAAAATTCAAGGTACAAAAAAGTATAACTTTTCATTGATAGTATAGAAATCAGATATCGAACAAGTTTTCTGAAGCTTTTCAGAAAACTTTTATCAAACTAGTGGAAAATCAGCATTCCATGTGAACTGAACATTATTTTTTTCTACGGCTATAACAGATGATAGTGAAATAATTTAATGAATCTATCTCTCTCTTTTGTATGATAAAATCGTATTTGTATTTTTTACACATATCGCTAATATTTTCATCGATTATTCTTTCATTACAATTCATTCCTTTTCTGATATTGATTCAGAAGGGAAACAGCCGACGAAAGTTCCCCAAAATAGCGATAGTTAACAAATCACCAAGGTTAAGAAATATTCGAATGAATTCTGAAAAATAAAACAAAGCATCACGATTCCAACCTTTCGCTCTTTTTCATGATACTCGATAGTCCATAATTTTGGCTTCCGTATATGCACGATGCCAGAATAATATAATTGCTTGATTCAATGGCTCAATACACAATCCGGTCTGCCCATCTGGCGGTTCCAACACCAAACGGCAGTGTCTGATCGGTGTTAATTACGAAATAACAATCAATTATACTGTCTTGTAACCCATTTCAGAGATTCACTTCAGGCTTGGATGACCGCCAGATATTGTAACGATAACCATTAATTTCGAGTGCTGGGCACGGTGATTTACGGAATCTTGGAAGTATTTTTTGTAGTTTTTGGTTTTTCGAGGATTTCAATGGACTTGAATGGTGGATTATTCAATTGTATATCAGTTAAATATAGTAATTAGACTCGTCATGAGCGTAATAATTGAAACCTTCGGTAAAAAAGTGACACATTTCTTCACTACATGTCAATTACCCCAGGCGCGTATACAGCTCAAGTTTATAGGGGGAATAATCACTGAGAAAATTATGCGTTTTCACCATTTCATCAAAACACAAATGCATATTGGCCTTTTCACAAACTGACCTTCCACAATGACTTAAATTATAAAGAAACTGTGGAATAAAAACGTCAGATGTGTTTAATATTCATTTTTTTCATAAATGAAATTGGAAAGAAGAGAAAACAATAATTTCCGATGAAAATAAACTTCAGACTTAAGAAATAACTTCCATTTGCCTTGTCAACGTAAGTAAAAATAAACCGTTATTATGATATTCGTTCATATATTTATCATACTACATATCGATATGAGTAGAATGAAAAGTATATACTTATTGAACACAAGATAATGCAACAGAAAAATTAAATAATAAATTTAAATTTATGTTTATCAATTTCTCCCGAAATAACAGAGATTATATAATCTTCTGAGATATTCTATAATTTTGATAATAATTTTGAATATAATTACTGGATTCTGCCATCTTACAGGGTTACAGGAAGTAAGGGTGAAATAAAATTTTCATTGATTTTTCATTCATTCATTATATTGTTTGATATCTCTCTAAGTATATTTTTTTATATATGTAATATGTTAGATGACTGACTGATCATGGGGGGCTAATTACCCCCTTCACCCCCCCTTGTATACGCGCCTGAATCACCCACATCACAGCAAAGTGTTATAATCCTCAGGAAAAGCAATAACAGCAATCGTTATTTGCTCTCAGCATACTAATAATATTTTTGAGCGCTGATGACGAAACGCGTGTTTCCAATTTGGGTTTTAGATAATTGGGAGAGTTTGATATCAAGTATGTAAATCAAACAATATCTGTGCGGAATCAACTTTAACAACGTTCAAACCGGTCCAGACTACCTACACATCAAGTCGATGTGCTAACACCTGTCAAGTACCACGAAGACCTACCGATATCAATTCAAGATTCATCACAGATTTATGAAAGTGTGCCCGTCCCAATAAACTAAAATTGATCCTGGATCAGAGCTGCGCCGAGCCCTGACACTAAGTGCATCGAGCACTAAGCACTCTTAAAAATTGCTCCGAAATCTCGAGCACTAAGCACTAATTTTCACAAAATGCTCGCGATTACTAAGCACTCTTGAAAAGTAATTCGTCATAGCGAGCACTAAGCACTTTTCAAAAATATGGAACTTTTATACACTTGAATTACTTTTTGACATGGTTTTTGTATTTTTTTGTAGATTATTTCACATGAAATTCAACCCTCAACATAAACAAAACAGCATATTGGGTTGAACGCAATGCTTTTTTTATCCTAACACTCAAAGACAAGCCTCATTGAGATTTGAGGAGCGATAAATATTTGAAATTGTCAAATTTCGACATGAAAATTGAAAAATCAAAATGATGAAAAGTGTTCGTGTACGAAAACTCATATTCCAAAGTGAATATATAAGCTTTTTTGTTGAGAATGGGGTTACAAATCGAAATGCATTCTAACATACAGGGTGTTCCATTCAATATTTATCATTAGTGTCTACATTTTTTTTTGTTCCTTCCGCATCGAGAAGGTCATCGAAAATGTCACTTAACCAAATTCGTAGGATCAAGAAACACTGTATAAAGTATGAAGGTAAATGGTTCCCACTCAACTTCATCGTAATTTGAATTTCAGAAAGGTTTCTAAAACGAAATAATGTTTGTTATTTTCTTCAATACATATCCTTTGAATGGCCCTTCAAATCGAAATTGATGTCGACTACTAACAAGCCGTACAAAGTGAATATAATTTGTCAAAAGAACATACAGTAGCTATAAACTTTCTGACTCGCCATGTAAATTTTTCTTGGATATTTTGTTTGAATAAACCAAGCTGATGCAAATCCAGTCTGATATTGAATCCTGAAATCAAAATTATATTTCGAGTTCAGGATTCGTTTATTTAATTTTCAAGTAAACCCTCAACAAATAAAATGTTCTGTTATGAAGGATCGAGTAATTGGATTTTTTACTTTTGATAAATCGTGCTTTTTGGAAATTATATTCACATACTAATTGCATACTGATGGAGTATGAATGATATTTCTTGAACTCACTGACATAATAATAAAAAAATCTGAGTTGGAATATGTCGGTCCTTATATTTAATTTGGCTCTAACACTGTTGGTTCGAAACGCGGTCGGTGCATAATTTTTTTGATTGGATCAGTGCGATAGGCAATTATTGTTAATAGCCTAGATACCAATCCTAGTAGATGGGATATCTGGATCTACTACACCAACTGACCCGGTAGCACTTCGGGTTTTTCTGGATTTCTCTACAGCTGAAATAACAATTGTGCTGCTGTAAAAATCTGTGAGACGCCCCAGAGCGCTTCGGCACTCAAAAGGATTAGCCTTGCCCGCGCAAGGCCTACAGGGCACACTCATAAGAATTTTCAGCAAAGGGAAATATGGATGTGAAAGAGAGCATGACTGTGAAATTTCGCCTTGAAACACGGATAAAACGACGTTTTCTCAAAATAAAACCCAGCTAGATCGATTTATCGCCCTCGACAACCAAGACACCCACCGACCTGGTAGCATTGTGTGTTTTCCTGGATTTCATATATATCTGGAACAGTTTCCCAATCGACGTTTCGGCTCCTACTTCGGAGCCATTTTCAAGACTGAGTAATCTTGCGTCTAGGTCTGAGTTGTCTTACTAACTGGGTTTCATCACTTAAACCATCACCCATTCCACCAAATTCTGACCGTATAGACGACCTTCCGCGTTATTGATGAATGCAAACCGCAGGTTGCTAAATCCACCTTTTTTGGTAGTTCTTGTCAGGAGTGAAATATTGAAAATACTTTTTCCTACAAGCGTGCGTGATTCACCCTCTACCCGCACGCAATTCAGTTTGGAAAGTGTCATTTTCCCACACTAGTGCGGGAAAAACATTTATATGATATCCTCGTAAAATATAAGTGGTGGGTGACAAAATATGAAAGTTCAAGCTTTTTTGTTGCAATACTAAGTGAGTTTGTTCAAAATCATCCATCATTTTGCACTATTCATTGAAAAAATGAACAAATATTGATAAATAAAAATGTATTCTTATGAAAATCACCCTATATATAGGCTTTGATTGATCTGATAACGAGTAGGTAACAACTGATGTTGTCATGTCGATCAATACACAATTTTTTTTGTAATTGTCAGAGTGACAGACAAAGCGTTACTTATATAAAATTTTCGATTCAGTGAAATTGCCACAATGAATCATTCATCTGATGAAGAACTTCCACAAGAAATCGTGCAAGCAGCTACAGATGCGAACTTAGAGTTATTGCCAACGAAATCTAAACAAAGGTATGAGAAGCACTACACGAGTTTTATTGAATGGTGCAACAATGAAAAAGTTAAAACACCAAATAAAGAAGAAGTATTCTTGGCTTATTTTCTAGATATGTCTAAAACATGGAAGCCGAACACTTTATGGGCAAGATATTCAATGTTGAAGAGTGTATTCAAAGTAAAGCAAAATTTGGATATTAGCAAATTTTACAAAATAATTGCATTCATTAAAAGACAGAATGTCGGTTTTCGACCGAAAAAGGCCAAAATCTTCACTCAAGAAGACGTTTCAGAATTATGACTGAAGCACCCGATGACATATACCTCATGATTAAGTTAGTAGCAATTTTTGGATTAGCTGGTGCTTGCAGACGAGAAGAGCTGACAAAACTCACCATTGACGACATAGACGACAAAGAAAACCTGATAATTGTTAATATCAAGGATTCCAAAAATCATTCCTCTAGATCCGATATCTGAAGAAGCAAATGATGGTTATTTTTTGAACGTATACAGAAATTATGTACATTTACGTCCAAAAGAGACTCCTCACCGTCGTTTATTCTTGTATTACAAAAGTGGAAAATGTACTGTGCAATGTGTAGGAATCAATACCATAGGAAAGATAACCACCGAAATAGCAGTATATCTGCGCCTTCAAAATCCAGAGCTTTACACTGGTCACAGCTTCAGGCGTTCCTCAGCCACTTTACTTGCTGACTGTGGTGTGGGTATAACTGATATCAAACGCCTAGGAGGATGGAAATCGACTTCAGTTGCAGAGGGGTATTTAGAAGTCTCCACCAAGCGAAAAAAAGAAATGTCCAACAAAATTCTCAATTTGAACACTACATCGTCTTCCGGGTGCATTTTAGAACCATCCACGTCTGTATCGATCGGCGACGATTTGATGCCTGTGCCTGCACATTCGATTTCTTTCGATAATGTATTGCCCGAGTTACCTTCTTCTTCAGGAAATCAGCTATCTTCAAACAATATGCTGGCTTCCGCTATAAATTTACATAATGCATCAAATTGTACATTTACAATAAATATTACGAATAATTAGTGCATAGAAAATGTTACTCTTGTTAGTTGTTTCCATTTGCATGAATAAATAATTGAAAAAATGAATTTGTTTTCTACGCTTGTAGGAAAAGTATTGTTCCTAACTCATGCGGAAAGTGTCTTTCCCGCACTCGACTGCTTACCCGAAAGAATCACTTTCCGCACTTGTTAGGAAATTTACTATTTCATTCGCCTGATCGTGACAACACGCAGTTTGTTCGCATTTTACTCTCATCGACATATTTGCTGTTTTATTTCAGCTCTTCAAGGGTGAACAAATATATTGACCGATTCGTTTGTAAGCATCGAACAGGAACAGTTATGATGATTTCAACTTCTGTCGGTTCTCGCAGAAACTGTGAATAACGGTCATATCATATACTATTTTTACCAAGATACTGATGGAGTAAATGAATATCTGTTTACGAGTCTCGTTTGGTACTTGAACCGATGCGTGTACGATTTCATAATCATGGAAGCTTGGTATCGACTCATATTATTATTCATCAAGGACAATTGGAAAGAACTTCCTGTACTAAATTCGTCTACATCGTTTTCTTCATCGGGATAAAAATCTTAACGTTCTACCACAAGACTTTAATCTGATTTTCGTCGAAATCTGGTGGAACCGTTCGAGACAAGTGGGTAAATATTGAACGCGCACACATTCATTGTTTTCGGGGAACTTCTTGTTGATTCAACCGTCATAAACTCGACAATATATTCAGCTCTGTATTCCGGCAGCTTATTATCAACCACGTTAGAGCAGCCCTAACTAGGTATATTGTTTGAGTTGTGCGACTGCTGTGCGGAGGGTAACACAAAATGCTAGAACTAGACAGTCGCGTTCCCCCAAGGTTAAACTGTTCGCGTCTAGCCACTCAATCAAATAGTAAGGTGGTTTCAATTAAATTACGTGGGGGCTCTGGAGAAGACTGTCATTTGTGGTGCTGTGAAACTGATAAGAAGTTGTTATTCTGGAAATTTATCCGTTGGTTTGTCGGTATCGAGTTTCGACGTTTCGCCAACATCTCAGTTGGCATTTTCAAGAATATTACTACTCCTACTTGGTGCTAGTAACTGTTATTCGAAAAACTTCTGCCAGTTTTTAAATAGATTCTCGGTCGTAAATTGTAGCCGATATGATCCGTTCCATGAGTCGTCGGATAAATTTGGGTTGTGGGACCCTTGGCTAATAACTGTTCAGGTAATAATGGTCGGTCTGGTTCGTGGCGACCTGCATCCATCAAAAGACCATTTTCTGAACTGTTTTACTTTTTATTGATATTTTTATCAACAAAAATTAGGATAATTTACGCAGGAACTTCTAGATTTCGATAGCCTCGTGGATTATCCTTCTCTTCCGAATTTCACAAAAATAGATGTTTAACGGGACATCGGCACTTTTTGGCGGAAAAAAAACTGGCGCTAAGTGGGGAACTATGAGACGATTGTATTAACAGAAAATAAATGTTACGTTTGAAAAAAATTATATCATTTGCCTCAATACCCTGTACATCTGCAACTGATTTCAATGTGGCCATGTGATAGCATTTTTTGTCTGAAACTTTCGTTCGTATCTTTTCGCATATTCCAAATGTCGAGGATACATGCACTATTGAGACACCCTGTATATTTATGTCAATGTTTTAGTCTGATTAAGAAAAAGGTTTTTCATTTGAGCCTCTTATATGACGATATTCCGTTCTGAAATTCCAACGTTGACAGATCAGGATACTACTGTAATACATAAAGCCAGGGTGATTTCTACTATCCAGGGAATTGTATTTTCCAACATTTGACCATGTTTCTGTTTTTCATCCAATGTCGATGGCATATTTCAAAGAAATAATGAGATCATAATATTTATACCACTTTATTCATACATCTATGTCATATGCAAAAATTCACATTCACGGAGAATTTTTGATACTAGATTTCCACATCTGCGCTTTCATCAGGCACAAATTAAGTTGACAATTTGTCTCTGAAAAAGGTTATCTGATTATATGCTTTTGTACCGCTTGTCCATTTCATCTTGGCAAGGAAATGATGTATTGCGCAGTGCGGAAAAAGCAGCCTGCTAAAAATCACTTTGTATAATTTCGATTGTGATAAGCTTTTGTTTCTCGATGTATTGTCAATATTGAGATAGTTAATTCTCTCGACTGTGTGTCACGTTTTATATATTAATAAAGAATAGATTTTCACATTTTTCCAGCCTGTTTTACCAAAAAATTGTATCAACTAGTTCGGTTTTACAATTGCAACATTTTGGCGACCGTGACAGGACTAAGGACCATCATAGAAAAACTACTCGTTCACAAGAATTCACGTTGCTACTATCAATGATTTGCAATTTCAGAAACGGATCTTATTGATGTTGAAGAAAAACTCCAGATCGAAGAGGAAATTGATATTCTTGTTGAACTTGACAAGAAACTAACTTGATGATAACTACGATGATATCATATAGATATTGACAAAGAAATGGAAAAGGCTGATCATTATGTGATGTGTTACAATAGCTTGAAGTTGAGAGTCCAAAGTTGAATGAATTTATCTTCCACTGATGCATCTTTGGTTTCTGAAAGAAACACCAATTCGGAATCGAAGATGGTGAAATTACCTACCATCGAATAAAAGAAATTTGCAGGAGATATACAAGAGTGGTTGTGTTTTTGGGCTCAATTCAGGAGTATTCATGAAGATCAACACTTATGTAATAAAAAGAGTTTCGATACCTTCGGCAAACTATGATTCAAGATTCGCGTGCTCAACAAGTTACAGAAAACTTTCCTCCGTCAGGTGAAAATCAGCCAAAAGCGATAGATAGCCTCAAATCCATATTTAGTCCTGATGATTTGTTAGTAGTGGTCTGCGTACGAGAACTACTGTAACTATAAATAACTATTACGAATAATTCTCACGGACAAGCTAAGCTATCTAAGTATCTTTACAAGTTAGAAACCCTCCAATAACCACCTTTGAAAGAAAATGGAATAAAAACTGAAGGTATTATCTATTACTGCTATGGAGTGATATTGGAAAGTTTGCACAAGCAATATTCCTGCAGTTTGAAAGTACTGGATCATCCATTAATTTGTAACAGTGTGAGAGCAATACGTACATGATGGTCCAAGGATAAAAGAATTGACCGCACAAGGCATCCAGATAACTGACATCAAAGAAGGTTCTATGGATATTCTCATAGGTGCTGATGTTGCTGGTAGATTATTCTCTAGAGCTCGTCAGTTCTTGGGTGTACTTTGATGAGGCCAAATCTAATTCTCTGTTATCAGCTACATCATATAGTCGCCACAACAAGGAAAGCCTTAGAGAAGGTGCAGAGACTTGCATGTCTCTGCATAAGAGGAGCAATGAGATCGACTCCAACGGCAGCACTAGAGGTCATCTTGGACCTCACACCTCTCCATATCATGATGAGGAGAACTGCTTGGGGAGCACACCTCAGGCTGGACAAAGTCGGACTCAAGGGGATAGCACACGGTGGGGAAAACTTAGCCTCTCCCGAAAGCGCACACCTTGCCTATCTCCCAACTGACGAAATCACCAAGAAATTCAGTTTTATGAAACTCTTTCGAACAGAACTGAGCACCAAGAGAGATTGGAGCATAGAATCCATTCAAGCACTAGGAAGGAATACCATAACATGGTACACAGACGGGTCCAAAACTCCCAAGGGAACTGGAGCAGGAGTCTATGGGCCTCGCACCAAATACTCCGAGCCCATGGGCCAGTTCTCCAGCATTTTTCAAGAGGAAATTCACGCCATAGAAAGGTGCATTCAGCTCAACCTCGAGAGGAAATATCGGAACAAGGAAATTGTGATCCTCTCCGATAGCCAAGCAGCCATCAAAGCGTTGAGTTCCTCTTGCATCAATTCGAAGATGGTTTGGGGATGCCTAGACAAACTTAACGACCTAGGCAGGAACAACAAGGTGACCCTACTCTGGGTGCCAGGGCACGTCGGAGTGGAGGGGAACGAACAAGCAGACATCCTGGCACGAAAAGGTGCATCAACACCACTGATCGGGCCAGAACCATTCTGCTGACTTGGAAACTCTTACTTCCAAGAAGAACTCAATACAACGGAAGAAGCAATGGAAGCAACACACTGGGAAAGACTTCCAGGGCTGCGGCAGGCCAAAGATCTCCTCGGAAACTTCAACCGAGCAATACCGAAGACACTGATTAACCTCAGCAAAACTAGTCTAAAGGCAATCGCGGGATTTCTAACGGGGCATAGCAGACTCAAAGAACACCTAAGGAAGCTAGGCTTAGAGGAGGACAGCACCTGCAGGTTCTGCGGAGAACATCCAAAAACACCCCATCACATCCTGATGGAGTGTTTTGCTGTACATCACAAAAGATCGACCATTCCAGCTGACTGTGGGAGAAATACCACGAATAGATCCCCTCAAAATCCTTAGATTCCTGAAGGAATTGAGGCTTGAGGGGCTGCTATAAACGAGAACACCTTGAGATAGCAGAAGATGATGGGGCACAATAGATATAAGCAGGTCGCAGCGCATCTGTCACCATCCAACTCACCAATACCAATACCAATACCAATACATCATATAGTAGATCTCACAGAATGGAAGATCTTTTGAGGCCAGAAATTCAGGGTATTAGAGATCCAAACGAAAAGAAAACGACAAAACAGCATGAAGCAACTATTTTGCAACATTTATTATTCACTGTTACTAGAACTACCGATGGCAGATATAAGGTTGAAATTCCCTAGATAAAAGGACATCCTCCACCTCGAAATAACTGTTTCGAAATGTTTCATTTGAAGAAGATTTCAGACCAATAACTTCGAAACCACCGATATATCATTACCTCGAGATCGAGTTCGAGATGGGGATGTTTTCGAAATTACAGGAATTGTTGTTTTTTTTGGCATTTGATTTTACGAAACAAACAAAAAGTATGGGTGTGTCACTTTACACGCGCCATCAATAGAGCGGTGCCTTTCTTGAAGGTTCTAGATGGTTTATTACTCGATGAGGAAGACCTACTACGGTTTACTCAGATAATGGTTGTGCTTTCGTGGGAGCTCAAAATGTATTTTCATCACTGAACTGGACCGAAATTTCACAGCATCAAACTACCGGAAAAATTACCTGGAAGTTCAATCCACCTACCGCGACGTGGTGGGGCGGATGGTGAGAGCGTTTGATTCGATTAGTAAAACAGTTATTGATCAAAGTTCTGAGAAGAGCATGTTTGACGTGTGAAGAACTTCCAACCGTTTCATTTGACTGTGATTCTGTAATTAACGATAGACGATTGATAGGGTGGATGCTGATTTACTACAAAGAAGACATCGATATCGACATACCATCAGGGACGACTTGAGAAAAAGGTTCCGAGAAGAATACTTGGTACAGTTATTTCGACAAAAAAATAATAATAATCGTAGTCCTCGTATTTGAGAAATAGTAATGATTGAAAAAGAAAACCCGAACAGAATAGAATGGCCATTATCGATAGTGGAAGAATAAGTGGTGAAGACAGCAAAGCTAGATTGATTCGCTTGAGAACTCCAATAGGTTCGATTTTACTGCTTCTCCAGAGGATATATTCACTGGAAATGCACGAGTCTGACAGTGGTTTACGACAATGCTATGAGGACACTGTGCAAAAAACAAACGATTGTACTTCAGATAATTGTTATGAAAATTGTTCTAGAATTGTTCGTTCCGTTAACCAGCTGACAAACGTCAATCCTCAGAAGCCGAAACTTGTGCGTGCTATGGATTAGCGAGGCCTTACCTTATAACGGTTGATTACTCAGCACGGTGGCCTAGCCGGGACTTGAAACCCGCTCTTCCGCATGAAAGGCGAACGTGCTAACCCTATACTGCCAAAAATGATGTTTACCATATATGTTTTCATGAATTGTGTATATATATATATATATATATATATATATATATATATGTATATTTGTACTTGTTGACTTATCTTATATCACTATTGTGATCCGAAAAGATGAATAAATTATTATTATTATTATTATTATGACCGAAAAGTAGTTCCCCCTTCGAAACTTCTTGAAACTAAAATATAACCGATATTTTCAATCTTGGGTGAAGCATGTTATAAATCACTTTGTATAGTTTTGATTGTGATGAGCTTTTGTTATATTATTCGAAGTGATGTCAATATTGAGATAGGTAATTCTCTTGACTTAGTGTCACGTTTTGTATATTAATAAAGAATAGTTAATTTCCACTTTTTCCCAGTCTGCTTTACCGAACGATTGTATCAACAAGTTCAGTTTTCCCAAATGTAGTCGTGATCCTAAAAGATATAAAATATGATCTACGCATTCAAATGAACTCATCTCAGATATGAAGTCAATTTCCACCCCGCTTGAACTCTCCCTAGAATATCTCTTCGATAAACCAACCTGGAATGAACTTTCATCACAACTCCTTCGGTATGCGCTCTTTTCCTTTTATAACGGTCATATTTTCCTGACTATTGAAAAATTCATAGTTCCTGGTGCAACTTTCCCCATTCAGTTGAAATTGGCCGACGTCTTTGCTCCGACAAATTGAGGTTATTAATCATTTTCCTGCTCAGTCAGTCGCTAATTGCCTCATAAATATATAACGAGTGATTTCAGCTGAGCTTGATGAAAGCGGTTGGAAGTTTCGATATGCGGTGTCGCGCTGCTATACAACTTAACTTTGTTTTCTGTTGACAAGGCACATTTTAACTTGAAGATGCTACTTCATGACTGAGATATTTCTATTGTGATATCTGAAATGGAAATTGGAAATATTTCTCATGGAGAACGGGTTTGAAACGAGCATATTCGTAATAGAATATCTGGCTTGTCGAATGTGATGAAGATAACATTAACCAGCACCTAGTAAGCGGAATATTCGTGGATAAATGGAATATACCAGAATATAAAACCTAGACCCATCAGATAATTATGATTGAAAAAGGCAGAACAATACTTGGCGGAAAATAATCATTTCTATTGCTTTCCTCTATAGAGAAATTTAATTTTTTGCCAAGGTATCAATTATTTCATTAATATATGATGATATAGTAATGTTTTAATTATTTGGGTTACTTACAGAAATATCAAAAGCAATTTTTGAATTTTCAGATGTTACGAGTAAGTATTTTCTCTAAAGTCAAGTATCTCGATTGTAGAAACTACGATTAGTAACAATCTCTCATGGGAAAACTGTGAGATTGATAACCAATGGTGCTTCCAGAAGCTGGGATCACTATGGTGCCCGTCCCCAAAACATTCATTGAAGCTTCTTGAATCTATTCAGAAAAAAGCAATCCGTCTTGTTGGTAATTTTTCGTTCATAGACTCGCTCACTTCTTTGGAGCATCATAGAAGGGTCGAAGACTTGTTTCTCTCCTATAGAATTGTCGTCAACCGTTCCACCCTTGGCAGTATTCACACGGATGACCCCTTTGTTGTGAACTTGGAGACCTATCGAACCAAACTTGCTCGGAGATCTTTTTTCGATAGAACAGCTGAACATTGAAACTCCTCACCAAGGGAGGATTGTCCTGAGGCTTACAAACTCCAATTTATTTTCCAATGATTATTTTGAAGCCATTTCATGGTCTGCTTTTTGATATGAATCATATTGCCCATCTATTTTATTCTGAGATAGCGAGCCCATGTGTGTCGATCTTCAATTATTCTCAATATTTCCATTCAATTGGATGACCTCCATAGTGAAAGATTCGTTCAAAATCTTCAAAATAACAGATGAAACAACTACTCGATCTACTTCATTTTAGTCAAAATTTGAGTTATACGAGAAGTTGCTGACTTATTGGACTTGTTCTATCCAGAAAGAATTGTTTTTCAATAGACGCAGCAACTTTTCGGGGTAGATTGAAAATCTGCCCTTTCATACTTGTATAAATTCCAATATTAATTTTTATTTTTTCAGTAGTTTTCCTACCACAATCTAAAAAATAAGAATTGATATTGGAATTCATACAATATATATATATATATATATATATATATATATATATATATATATATATATATATATATATATATATATATTTAGAACCCAGTATTTCAGTATAAATATTGGTTCTATACTGTCTAACTTCAACTGAACAGACCAAGAAAATTTCTCGAAACTGTATACTTTCTACAATTTTCTCTGAATTCGACGAGAGGAAGCTGCATTCCGCTCAGCCTGAATTCTGAGCCTGCGAAATAACTCTGAATATCGTGAAATATGGATAAGGGAAAGCGTTTGTTCTCATGTATTTATAACAGACAGTCACTGGCTCCGAAATCCGTGAGATTTATAGCTCAGCATAACCACAGTAACCAGGGTTTTAAAGGCGATAAAAATAATGTACACCACTCATCTCTAGCTCACGAAGTTGTTTCAGTGCCTCTCCGGAAAGGGTCAAGTGTCAATTACGGTGCACTTTGAGATCTCTTTGATAACGGTTTTTGGAGATATCTTGATCGAATGAGAAAAGTGCTGGCTTTGGAGTAATTGACTTGATCACAATTCTCCAGTTGATAAATGAATTTCGAGATTCACTGCTTTCCTTAAGAAAGTGGTTTGTAGAATTTACTGGGAAGAGGATAAGTTTTCCTTCAAAGAAAATGCATTCTCTTGATACTCTTACTGGTAGATGTAATGTTATACAAGGCGAATTAGTCGACTTTTCAGTACCGTTTTATTATTTCTGTTTTTTAGTTCATATTTTATTTATGTGACTTTTCTCCTTCTCATCGAAACCTATCTGCACTTTAATTTTTGAACCTAACGGAGAGGGATTTGTATTCACCAATCGTGCCAAATGCTAATAAAAAGACTCATGATTGCTCGAAACAGCTGCCAAGCTGGCATTTGATTCTTAAATACTATGTCGACCAATATCGAAGTTCTGATTTTATATCATTACTTCATGCATCATTTGAACCGTTCAATCGAATTGGATTTTCAATTCTTGAAATCATGTCACAACTTTCGTTTGAATATTTTCATTGTGCAACCCATCATATACTTCGTCAAACGTTATGGTCCGGCGCACGCAGTATAAATGCCTGATACCTGGATTATCGAGCTTTCCTTCGTATGTTTTTTAGTAATTTTTGTTTTTTGTATATTCCATTTAGATACGGATTACACACTGATGAAATATGAATAATATTTTTTGATCTCACTGATGCAATTAAAAAAAAATGTGAACTGGCTATGTCGGTCGTTGTGGCCGAGTGGTCTAGCGCGCAGTCCCTATATTCAATTTAGCTATTTCACTGTTGGTTCGAGCCTCGGTCGGGGTAGAGTTTTTCTGACTGGCTCGGTGCGATAGGCAATTGTTAGTTGCCTAGATACTAATCCTGGTAAGTGGGGTATTTGGTTGGAATACACTAACACGGTAGCACTGTGAAATAGCAAATGCGCTATCGTAAAAATCGGTAAGACGCCCCAGAGAGCTAGCTTCGGTGACAAGAAAAATCAGCCAACCCTTGCCTTCACATGGCTGTGCCTTCTGAGCGCACTCCTCAGAAAGTTGAGCAAAAGGAAATACAAATCTAGAAAAAATTTGGGGGTGTTCCGCCGGAAAACGCGAGGAGACGGACGAACAATATTTTTCTGTGTAATTCTTTTCGGCCTTTTTCGAAATAGACAATACATAAATATATATATATATATATATATATATATATATATATATATATATATATATATATATATATATATATATATGGAGAGAGAGAGAGACTTATTTGGGTTGCAATCTGGGGATGACAATTAGGCTGTTCTCTTTGTTTCTGTCGAGCTTTCAAAAATGTTTATTTTTTTTTTCAAGACGCTACAATATGTAAATGTATAATATGAATTAGAATATATATATATATATATATATATATTCTAAAAATGGTAGTAACATAATACCCAATACTCAGGTACATGTATTTCGTATATCCCAGCAATAACAACGCGTTGCATACTACTTTTAGGACGAAGAGATTCTTTGTCAATAGTTTCTTCTTCAGTGAGTGAATCTACCTCTGGAGAAACATACACAACATCGACTGAACGATCTTAAATAGAATTCCTGTTGTAATGAACGAATGCGAATTTTGAATTAGAGAATAACAGGATATGACACAACCTATGAAAATCATAGCGAATAATTTCCATATACATCTCTTCAACTCATCTATAACCTCCTCTAAAGCTGCTTCTGATTCATCCACAGTCAAATACTTTCTGAACGACATCTTATTCACACACAGAACTATTACACTGAGAGCCAGAGCCCAAAAAATTCTCTGAATTTACTAAGCCTGGTTTTTTATGGCTTATTGCAGTGGTTGTGTACACAAATATACTGCGGTCAGTCAGGCGAAACTGAGAACAGGTGTCTCAGGTACGCTATCGAACCTGCCATACCTGCCGAGGTAATGAAACGAATTTAATGAAGTTGAAAATCGTTATACAGATTGTATATTGCATATACATAAAAGGTACGACAGTCAGTTAGCTGAATATGGGGACGGAGCTGGTCAGTGGCAATGTATGTACAAAAAATAAATACGATGCAATTAATTTACTACACTTCAAAACTTTTGTGAGGGTATTAAATGATATATGAAACATAAAAAAATGATCAGTTATCGATTTTGCGGGACAACGCCCGTCAGTCAGCAAAAATAGAAATGAAAATTTCGCGCGGGCTTGGCGTCGCAGGTGGCGGTTTGCTTTTTTCTTTATTATTTAATGAACGAAATAAGTAAGTAGGCCATTTAGTAATAATAATATAACAATATATAACAGTTATTATACTTCTGAATGATTTTGATGATTCAGAGCAAGAATTTGATGAGTAAATTAAGCAAATATTAGTTGTAATAAATATTATCTAGATAATATCAAGATAGGCAACTGAAAATTGTCTGGATTCCAGTCAGCTAAAGGAATTCCTTCCCGACCGCCGGCTCCGCGCCCATTGAACCAGCGGTGAAAAAGGCAAATTGAAAATTGACTAATTGGCGTAGAAAATCAGAAGTGTGAAATATCAGCAATTACCCACAATTTAAGCTTAGTAGTCGTTGACGAACGAGACTGTGTTGGGAAGAACTTTCCATCCTGAAACACACTTCAGAGTCTTGGATTCAGATTTTCTCAGGATCTATATCGATAAGCATGTCTTTCTATAGGAGGATGTGTCTATGTGTTTATTTCACCAATGTATTCGGCAATGTCCAATGTTTGATAGTCAATTGGTTTTCGAGGTTACAACCTTAGAGTGATTTGGGTAAGAGGAAAAGTTGTTTATGATCAAATTGTTTCTTGGAATCTTTCATTGACTTGAGCTCTGGCACTGAAACGAGAAATTCCTAATGCCTTTCATCATATGTAATTTCGAATCCCGACCCTTTCCAATTCCCGGAAAGGCAATACTTAAAGTGTTTCTTCTCGTTCAAAATTTCGTTTCAGAGTATTAATAATTATTTATATTTCATTTATATTCATTCACTCTCTCTCTTTTCATCTTCCATACACACACTCTCCACAAACTTCAACTCCACTGGTAGTTCAGGAGATGAAGCATTTTGGCTCGCAATTTTTTCGTCCACTATGGATTTACCTGAAATTTTCACAGAAGGTAGGGAATAGCTCAAGGATCATTTTCTATATCATGACGCTGTACGCTAGAGCCTTGGGGGTGGTTGCCACCCATCACGGGGGTGGAAATTTTTTATTACATTTTAACTGAAGTAATCGACGGAAAAATTAATTCTAAGAAAAAAATGTTCTATACGTTTTTTTCGTAAAAGAAATAATTTTTGAGTTATTCGAAGTTGAAAGTAACAGTTTTTTGACGAAAAACTCGACGTTTTTGAATGTTTTTTTGCAAATAACTCTGAAACTATACATTTCATCGAAAAAAATGTGAAGAGTCAAATTGTAGCTTTTGAAAAAACAAAAACAATTTTCCTTTACAATTTTCCTGCGACACATACGAACTGAGATGCAGCAAATTAATGCTCAGCTTTTCTCGTCAAATGTATAAATTGGAAGATTTAAAGCGAAATAAGGAGAAAAATTTGCATTTTTCGAAGAAAGCTCTTAGAAACTTTTTTGAAGTATTTAATTAGAGCTTTCAAACAAATGAAAAATTGTTTTCCTAGCATGAAAATTGACCGACTTATGATCAAAATAAGATCGGTACCCTCTTTTTTCTACGAAAAAAAATCTGTGGAAACATCCTTCAAGTACCCCCTAACTAAAATTCATCGCCACCCTTCTGTGATTCTCTTTATATATGTAGTAATAATACACCCACGAAGTAACAAATTCAAAATGCTTAATTTTAGAAAAATTGGAGTTAAAAGAAAAAAAGGTTTTTTTCGATTTCGTGTTTTTAACCGTTTTCTTATGAATAAATAAATATATATATACTGAAGATAAGAAAAAATTGATACAGTGCTAAATTGTAGCCTTTTTGATGCCAAAAATTTTCCTGTGTGTAGATTTTTTATTAAGTGAATATTCGGCGAGATAAAGCCGTTTAACACCTACATTTACGATCGAACATCACCTTAGTCAAGCGCTTTAAACTCTCCCCATTTAAAAATTAGTGGATCTTAAGTAAGTTTATTCACATTGTTTTATAGGTCTTAAGAAGCTCTACAAAATCGTTCCTGAAAAAATTTTCTATCACCTAAAATGAAGGAGCTATGCTCAAAAAACCGATCAATTTTTTTCTTGAAAAAATTTAATTACTGCTTCGGAGCGTAGTATTTTACATAACCGGTATATTCGGCCGTTATACGTTATATGTTCAACTTTTTCCATTTATATTGGAAGGCAGAGAAAAAAAATCCGCTCGCATGTGTGAGTGTATATTTCGTTGATTTCTCACCAGTGTGTTCTGAAGTTGGAAGACGTATTATAAAAATTTCAATGTTTTCAAGGGTAGTTTATAACAAGGGTAGGTTGGAAGATTATGAAATTGTATCATAAAGCATGAAATAATCATTATTTAACTATATTTACCCATATTTAGGTTTCTAATGTTATTTTATAATTTTTGACAATTAGGGGTAGTTTTCACCCCTATAAAACAAAAAGCGTACAACGGGACAATATAGAAAATGAACTAGAGGGTGTAATAAGCCTAATTCCAAATTTTTTTACAAATCGGTGCTGAACGAAAAAATTGGGAGGTTTTACCATTTCTTTAGCTTCATTTTCTGAACTATGTATGGATCTATCGTTCGGTGATCAAATAGTGAAAATAAAATACGCATCCCGGCTGTTCGAATGGAAGGGTCGATTGGCAATTACGCGTCACTTTGGGGGTCGTTCCATCGGGATTTAAAATATCTCACCGAGTTCTGGAAATTGATGGTCGTTTTTGCGGTAATGTCCGTGCGATCGGTCATGGTCGTGAAAATTGAAAAGTAGGTGCGGTTAGATGTTATTTAGTGGTCCGACTCAAAATATATAGGATATATTTAAATTTGAATTGTCTGAAGGAAGAATCCGCTGGGTTCAGTTTCAACTTACCTACACAGTATAGGCCTGTCAGGAAACAACGACTACCCTGGCTTGTACCATGAAAGGCGTTGGATTATATTCGACGAGTGTCGGTGTAGAATTTTTCACAGAATGAATTCCTGCATTTGCTTTTGGCGATACAACTGCCGGAATTGATTTTCAGTTTTTGAGGCGAGCATACTTGAAGTTTGATTTTCAGTTATTTGTCCTTTTATCAATACCAAGTGGTTTCGACCATCAACTCAAAGTCGATAGTTTTCCACAATCAAAATCGATTTTATTTATAGCCAGTCTCCAAGGGTGCTCAATTACTATTTGTGAAATTTCATCCTTCACACATTATTAAACATTTGAGAGGTGGATTCGAATAGGTTTGAATGAACGGGATCTCAACTTCTGCTATCCCATACATTGTGTCAATATATCTTAGATCGTGAAATATATAAATGATTATTTATGGTCTCTAGATTCAATATCAATCTGAAAAAAATTAGAATTAATATTGGAATCTATACAAGTGTAGAAGGGCAGATTTTCAATCTACCCCGAAAAGTTGCTGCGTCTATTGAAAACAGTTCTTTCTGGATAGAACAAGTCCAATTAGTCAGCAACTTCTCGTATAACTCAAATTTTGCCTATCAAAAAAATAATAAGAACTGATATATATGAAAATACTTATCTGTTAACGTTTCGGAAACTAAATCTGCTTCCGTTCTCAAAACTTTTAGGCAAATTCTTTTTCAAGTGCAGAAACTTCGTATAGACGATTTTCGTGTTTGACATTTGTCAAATTATTTCAAATTTGATATAACATTTTGTTCTTCAGCCATCCGCGATCCATATCAAGCGAACTCATAGATATGCATTCTTCACCAGACAGCATGATGAAAGCAGATTCCTTTAATTTTCGTTTCTTGCCATTGCTTTCTTTCGTTATAATTTTAGTGTCGTTCCATTCTACTGTGTGGTCTCCATCGGCAGTAAGAATGTGTTCTGATAATTTAGAACCAGCTATCTGTCTGTTCCTGATATATATCTTGTGTTCACTCTTTCGCACTTCCAATGGTCGAGACGTTTCACCGATATATTTTTGACCGCACGAACAAGGAATTTGATAAATACAATTTTTTGTGTTTTCTGTTGGGTTATTCAGTTATTCTATACGAAGTATTTGCATTTGAAAGAGAATTTGCCTAGAAGTTTTGAGAACGGAAGCAGATTTAGTTTCCGAAACGTTAACAGATAAGAATTTTCATATATATCAGTTCTTATTATTTTTTGATAGGCAAAATTTGAGTTATACGAGAAGTTGCTGACTAATTGGATTTGTTCTATCCAGAAAGAACTGTTTTCCAATAGACGCAGCAACTTTTCGGGGTAGATTGAAAATTTGCCTTTCTACACTTGTATAGATTCCAATATTAATTTTTATTTTTTTGAGATTGTGGTAGGTTACAAAATCAAAAAACTACGGAACAAATATTGATCCATCACAAAAAAATGACGTTCAAACAATATTCAATATCAATTATCTCCTTCTGAAGATCCGTACTCTGTCAGCAAAACGCGCTTCGAGTTATATCGGTTTGGTGTTAGGGAATTGATCTCTATAATATTTTTGAGAAAAAATGAATTCAGAATAGAACATTTGTTGTACTGTTTCCTTCCTCGATTTGAAAAATAACATCCGCAATAAATATCCGAAACATTGATGAAAGTGAAGGAATATTTTTGGATGAAAATGACGTTAAATGTATTTCAGGAAGGTTAATACAAAAGGTGTGGGAATACTCAACCAGTGAACAAAATAATCATCAAACAAACGATCATTCAATACATATATTGTATATATCAACTCAAGTTTTTTCTAGAAAGTTTGAGCCAATTCGTGCGATTAATCTCTGACAAATTTACTAATTTTTGATTGTTTTTTTTTATACTAGTAAATACTGAATGGGAGAAATAACTCCATTCAGATTAAATAACAAACTAGAACCATAGATCATGAAACTCCGCTTCGTAATCTTAAAACACACCACGAAAAGTAATTTATCACAAAGAAGAACAAGAGAAAAAATCCAATTTTCTCAGGACTAAGTAGCTAGTTTGTGTAGCTTCGAATCAACTCGTTGTTTCCAAACACCGAAAAATGCGAGATCCTCGACGAAAGATGAAACGAAAAATTATGCGTGGAACAATCAAGCGGCAGTGAGTGAAGAACATCGTTAAAGAAAATGGTAAAGACGTTTATATCACGGCTTTCATAATTTTCACTGCCGCACCGACTCCGAAATTAAGATTTTATTAAGCTTGCCTCAAACTCTTGATGAGGCGCTGATAGGAGCTAGTTTGCTAATGCTATGTTATAAATTACCTCTAACGGTGAGTCTTACATGGACTTTTAGACGACGCGACGTAAACACTTGCGTGTATAGTGCTCGGTTTTGTAATGAAGAGATTGAGGATGTAACGAATGTCATTTCTTGAATATTCGCAAATGCGAATATTCAGTGTTTGTTCAAATCGGCGCCTATTGTCTATGGTCTCGTTGAATAAATAAATAAAAACAAATGATAAAGTGAAGAATGATAATGTGATTACGAGGTTGTTTCTTTTTATTGCATTAAAAAACAAGAATTTTTTTCTGATATTCATATTCGGGAAACATTACCAGACATTTTGCGAATGTGAATGAGAATATGCAAAAATATGAGAATAATCGCACCATCACTAGAAAAGATATAGCATGTGCGCTAAAACCAGTGTAGTTATAATTTTCCTTTGATGAGGATGAAGTGAGCTATTCTGTTTACAATGAGTGGATCATTATATCTTTTTCTATGGAAAAATTAAACGGAAAAATGGTTTTGACCCAAATGCAAACATATATCACATCAAAAATGGTTCAATATTGAGAAAACTGAAAAAAGGGTTTGACCCAAATGCAAACATACATCATATCAAAAATGGTTTAATATTGTGAAAATTATATTGGCCAAAAAAAATTTGAACATTCGACAATTTCGAAAATAATACAACGATAAATGGATTAGCTCATGTTGCAAATAACATCAGCAGATGTGATATTCAGATTCATTCAATCCATGTCAATTAATTGATCTTCAGGTTACACTCGAAACCAAGTATTTTTTATATATCTCATCAAACTCCGGAATTACGCCACGGTGAAGACTTGTGTTTTGAAGGGGTTACGAGGTATAGGTATCAGGTCACAACATTGACATACATATACACATTCATTGCCATGGGTTGGAGCACGTTCAATTGTTTTGGCAAACATCATATCCAGCAAAAGTGTAGTGTCTCTGATTCGGGGATTAACAAATACTCCAGTCTATGACGGTAAAAAAAGTGTAAACTTTGTATTTATCCCATACAGCACATATTCGTATGAAAATTTGGATATACTATTTCAAAATATTCAATATAGTTCTACTAGGCCTAAAATATAGTTACTATGTGTGTATACTAATGTACATACTCTAATTTCTATAAAAATTTTGTGCTTAGAATTAGTCACTCTTATGATTTCCGCACTTATTTTCAATAAAAATTTTTTCACCCCCATAACAAATTGCCAAAAACGACTCTCCTCAATAGGAAGATTTAACAAATTGTCTCTGGTCTGGATTCCGGACCTACTGGCCTGGAAGGCAATGAGGCTGCTGACTCCCTTGCAAAGGAGGGTGCTGCAAGCAGCTTCATCGGACCAGAACCTGTCATTGGCATCGCCTTAGGCTTTGCCAAACAAACATTAAATACCTGGATGGCGAGAAGATTTATGGACTTCTGGCAAAATCTTCCAGGATTGGCTCATTCCAAGGCGTTTATTCACCCTTCGAAGTCGGAGACCAAACAGTTGTTGGACTACAGTAGGGACGAACTACGATGTCTAACTGGCCTTCTCACAGGTCACTGTCATTTGAATCATCATATGCAGAGAATAGGACTTTCAGAAGACAGCCTGTGTCGTCTCTGTCTGGAAAATGATGAAACAGCAGAGCACATAATTTGTGCCTGCCCCGCTGCGGACCGAATCAGGTTTTCAGAGTTTGGCAAGGTTTCACTCTTACCATCTGACCTGAAAGATCACTCACCATACAAACTAATCGGCTTCGTCAAGAAGCTGGGTTTATTTGGTCGAGTTTGAATAGGTGTGAGCCACAGTGGAGGGCCGAACAGACCCACTCACTTCTGACCTAACCTAACCTAATCCCCATGAAGGGATGGCATCCACCCCCAGGGAGAAAGCAACCCTCGGCACAGGGTAGATTTTGAAAAAGAGGGTATGTAAATCCTGAATCCAAATTTTCATGCGAATCGGTGCTGTATGGGATAAATACACGGAAAAATGGTCATAGACTGGACTAAAATAATTCTTCGAATGATTCAGAAATGTAGTCAGTGAAGCCATTCTGCCCTCGGGCATGTATATTCAGTGATGTTGAGTGTTTATTTCGTAAGTATAGGCTATAATGAATGAATGTCGTTTTCAGTGAATGTGTAATTCAATAAAGATTGTATTTGTGTTTTCACCAACTGACTTCATCCTGATTATCACAAAGAGTAAATGAGCCATTTGAACCCCTGGAAGGTCCCAATCCGTTATTCTTTCTCGACAATATATGTGGTTACTTCGAGTTATATTTGAAGCAACATGGCATTATCAGTGAAGAATCATTTTACTTTTTGTATGTATGTTTTCTGTGAAGGCGGATTTGAATGTGAAACTTACCGGGGAAAGAGTTTTATACGTTAAATTCACTAAATTCAAAATTTTCAGTCAGTTTTTGAATCCTTCATTTTCTCGGTAATAATTCATAATGAAGTTCGCATATCCAATATTGCCTTGAGACTTTTCGAAATTGTGGTATAGATTAATTACCGGATTTTTTCGAATGATCTAGCTAGATAATTTATGTGGGTTATGAATGATAATGGAGTCCATAAATGACCGATTGGTTAATATCTGTTTCTCGGTCCTTTCATTTTCCACTTATTTCCTGTTTCCTGTTGTCTTATTTGATATCCAATTAAATGACAACCTCTTGATTACGTATTCAAACAAATTCTAAATGAAATTGAACATTTATGAAAAGTTTGCTGCGACTGTTCCGGTTTTGGAGTATTGATTATGTTCCTCAGCTGGTGTGATTTCACGAGCTTCCACATATTCAGAATTGAACCTGGATAAAATGCTAGGCTTCCAATTGTTGAACTGCATACAGGGATTTTTTCGGGAGAAACATTGCATTTCGTGGTTTTCAGATTGACTTATTTTTCAATGAAAAAGTATTTCTGTTTTTTCTGTGATTTCCTATTTCATTTCTCTTCTTGTTGCCATAGTGATTAACTAATAAAAAGTCCCAAAATACTCGACTTTTTTTTATGCAAGATGATTCCGAACATAAACTGGAATATGAGAATTTCAATTGAGAAAAGGAAAAAATCGCTTTGTCTGTGTTCCTTTTGGAGCTCGTTTATTTTTCACCGCCGAAAAGATATCCATCTCTTTTCTCTTTCATATTCACATAATCAGTGCTCCTGGAATATTAATCGTTGTTTTATCCATCAGCACAATCCAGATTCACGGAGAAGTATAGAACGCTGAACCTTTTATCTCATCCAAGATTACCTTACTCATGCAAAAAAGGAAACATTTTCGAATTATGTTTCAATATGACTAAGAAAATCACGATACATTATGCACACCTCTTCCAGTGAGATCATTTTCGAATTGGCGCTTTCTGAAATATCTGGTTAATATTCGATTGATGTAGACAGTCTCAGTTTGAACACTTTGAACCGTTTATGGTCAAACTCCTGAACTCAACTCAATAACGTAGTACGATAGAAGTTCTCCTGAACATTATCTTATGTAAGTGCCTCATTGCCTTGACACAATTGGAGTTCAGAAAGGGTTGTGATAGATCCAATTATGTATGCGCCAAACTATTCTCAACTGCATGCTCACAGCACCTAAACAGGATGATTCTGTGACAGAGCGTGAAAAATATACGAACTGAATTGGAACAGATCAAAAATAAATTTGGGGATGATTCTGGAATAGTAGCAAACGATTAATCGGAACCACGAATTAATGGTTGTTTGGCATAGATCCACTAGAGAACAACTACTTCCCTGGCAAATACCTTCAAAGTCGTTGGAACATTCTATCAGAAACGATTTTTTCAAGGTAATGATTACCTATTGAATGGTTTTTGAGTTTCTGAATCACTGAATCTCTTCAGAGTGAAGGGAATATATCCCCTTCAGCTTAGTTCCAGTCCAATTCTTCTAGTAGGTCAAGTTCGTGACAGAATGGACATCGAATGCCAAATGTGGTTTGTAATTCTTCTGATTGAGCTCTATTAAAGAAGGTTTCAGTTTCACAACAGAGGTTTCGTACTTATGTAAAAAAAAGATCCTTAATGATGATACCTAACGTCCACCTGAAAAAAAATCAGTTACGATGATCATAACACTATTTTTCATCCACACAACAACTGCATCCATTTTAGAGAAAACTGATTATTATAAGTATTTCTAAAGGAATTTGGGTTAGTTTTGAAGTAAAAATTAACTACAAGATGAATTCAGATGTTATATCTGGTTTATTACCATTTCTCCAGTGTATAAATACACATCACTTCAGTATACATATAGACCATGTATGTACACAGAATATCTTTCATTTTCTTTCAGAACTACTCTGGAGTGCTCCTGAACTATTGCGACATGGCAGTTTGCGTAAGAAAGGAACTCAGCCGGGAGATGTCTACTCTTTCGGAATCATTATGCAAGAAGTGGTTGTTAGGGGAGAGCCATTCTGTATGTTGGCATTAACTCCAGAAGGTAATTTTTCAGAACAATACTTTATTCATTCATGAATATATGTGTGCTTCCTTATTTCATGTGGGATATGGAAGCGTAATTTTTTTTCAATAAACTTCAGTGAAAACTAACAGAATAAAAGATCTATTTTCCATAGTATCATTGAAATGAACCACCTAAAAATATTTACTGGCATTGATTCATTGAATGAATTCAAAAGTTCTGAATCACTTGTTTTCAGAGAGTAGTGTAATTTCAGATTATCCATATCAGGTAGTTGAATTGGATTATATTATGTTTTAATGTAATTGACAATGATCCTTCCTAAATGGTATTGGTTCAGAGTTCCATTGTCTATATAATTTACTCTATTGAAACCTGTTTCAAAGGAAAAACTGAAATAGGAATTCAAATCAAGTAGGGTTATCAAATCCAACATATGTAAAAATTGATTTTTGTGGTCGAAGAATGAAAACTTAAGGTTTGATTGATCAAAAATAAAATTGTAATAAAACAATCAGAATATTGAATATGAAACAGTAATTTTTAAAAAATTCAAATAAAGAAATAGAAATTTATATAAACGAATATTGAAACGAAGTTTCGAGCATTCATATGAATTCCCTTTTTTTATTTTGCCATTTCATATTCAATATTTCAATTTTTTGTCACAAAATTATTTTTGATGGATAAAACTTTTAATTTTTATGCTTTGACCAAAAAAAATCCCTTTAATTTTTTTTCCATTTCAATTTCTTTGCAACGGGTTTCGATTATATAGACAATAGAAGTCCGAACCAATACCAATTATGATATGCTTAATTACAAGGAAAAAGCGCTATCAAACTGCAATTCATCGAATCCAATCAAGTCTAGAATGTGTCCAGTTTCATTTTGTCATTTATGCAGAAAACATAAATGACTTCGAGTTCCTGAAGTTTTGAAGAAAAATAAGTAAGTTCGTGTGCCGAGCATAATCGACAAGATCAATTGTTTTTTTAATGAAATTCGTCAACCCAAATGTATGTTCCAGTACCATCCACAATTATCCAGTTATGGCCGAATTTGAGTTCTTATAGGAGCTAACGGGATGTAGAATATTTATGGACACACAGAGAGCCAAGCACTCAAAAAGCACTTCTGGCAATTCATTTCATATGGTTGTATCATGACATGTTTGGGTATTTTCCACTAAATTACTAAAATCCCTTCTGAAATGGGTGTCGAGTCTTCATTTACAACTCACGCAAGCCTTCCATTTTGATTTCTGGTTTAGCCAAATATCAATAATAGAAAAGCATATTCATGTGCTCATCTGAATCTCTAAAAAAAACCCCCAGTTGTTTGTATGATGTTTGCCCCGTCGACCACGACCCCTCGAAATGTCATGATGCAAGTATTCAGAGATGTCAAGTACAGTAATCAGTTATCTCACTTTACCCTCAAAAAAGCTGCATTGTGGAAAACGTAAGATAGCAGGTCATGAGATCGATTTCAAGCAGTTACATTGAAGAATAATAATTATATTATGATTTTGGTAAGGCATGGTCTTCCACAGTTGCCTTCATCATATATTCGAAAGAAAAAAAAAAATTAAATTTGTTGAGAACACTGAATAATGTTCGTACATTGCCTGAACAACTGTTTGTATAGGCAAATTGAAATTGATTAGAATAAATACGTCATTCTTTTACAGATAAAAATAAGAGAGTATCAAAATGATTATAGCAGTACACGGTGATGATATTGTAACTTGGACTTCAGTTTTTAACAGATCGGAATGATAGAGTGTCAAAATTATTAAAGCAGTATTTAGCGATAATAATTTGATGAATTATCTGAATCTAATTTCACCCTCAACCAAATGATGTCTATAAGAATTACTGAAACATCGAAGACAACATATTTTGCTTTGCTTCATCCACACATTAACTATGGTATTTTTCTTTGGGAAAATGCAAGCGTTGCTAAGAATGTCTCTGAAAAGAGCAGTTACATTTTGTCCAGCGTGAATAATAAAGATAATTTTGTTCAATTAAAAATATTGCCATAGTACATAATTCCTATGTGAGCAAAAATCTTCGAAATTGTTCATATTTCATTTGAACCCAAAAGCAAAATACAGTCACTGAGGATATGAACGATGTTGATGGAATCAAAATAAATTATTCTGTTTCAAAGAAAATAACTTCACGTCGGATGCTATTGCCAATCCAACCCTCTGTATTTTTTGACTTCTACCTGCCGTATGGATTCATCGTATGGGGATCAGGCTCAATAATTCTTATGAATAAACTACATGGAATCCACGAAGTATTCACAAAACCATGTATAAAAACCCCGAGAATATCCATCAGACATTCTTCATATGAATATTCATTAGATATGTGCCAAGCTGATCATCTTGGAACAATATAAAAAGGAATCTACGCTAGTAGAGAGTCAGCACTCATATAACACAAGACAAAACGAATGCGAAAATTCCGAGAATAAAAAAAAACAATCAGTGGAAAATGCTCAATTTTTTAGGCCTAAAACTTTTCTAATAAACGATGAGATTGGAACCTTTGGTGTAGAAGTTGAAACTTTTTCTAGAATCAATTACCCTAACACCAAACAGATATATATAGCGTGTTTCGCTTACAAGATTAGCATTTTCAGGGGAAAAAAATTGATACTAAACGCGCGTTTCGCGGACAAGGTTAGCATCTTCAGGAGAAGAAAATTGATAATAGATCTAAAGACTAGGGGTAGCTGTTTATATGCCTAAAGTTTTCCGATGAACATGTACATATATATATATATATATATATATATATATATATATATACATATATGTATATATATATATATATATAT
>JAVJAQ010001867.1:0-111725 GCA_032362365.1 Zygogramma bicolorata | reverse complement strand
CATCGGCATGCAATTTGAAAACACGGAATTTTCTAATAAATTTTTTCCAGGTTTTTATAACCCTTTGATCATCTTGGGCCGCTGCGGGGTGCATGCCATCGATTATTAGAGCTTCAATTAGTTTGAACTTCCGTATATTACAATGGCATGCAGTAAAATATCACGGAAAAACACGAAAATTCGCTACAGAAAGAAAAGCGTTTTTCCTTATGAAGAGGACGCGCGGGGAGGCTAAAACCCCGACTATCTTTAATATTTTAGGGTTAGTTATCAAGTCTTGAAAAGGCATGCACGAAAAAAAGGTGGAACGTCATGACCTCCCGGTCTATTAGACGAAATGTTGCTGAATGATGTTTTAACAAATAATTCTTCCTCACCAGAACTTCTCTGCATCGACTGTCTCCGAGAACCAATAACATCGGAATTCGATGCCTTTCCGCAGCAAGGTGAACACGCCTTCTCTGGAAATTCAATCCGTGAATGAAATTTACATAGGGTGACTCTATTAAATTTTCCATGATTTCTTTTCGATATGAGACACTCTCCCCTTGATATCTACCACACCTTTCGAATCAGTCCAGCATTCTTGGAAGTAAAATAAGTACCAATTCTGATAATGATAAAAACTTTTTATCTACCTACAGCCATACTCTGATGATACACTTATATGCCCACAACCCGTTCTATAACGAAATCCATCACGATACAGATTTTCATTACGATACAGATTTTCAACCAATAGAAACCCATCATTTTTCAATCAAGCATGATGTGCAAGCTTTGCATTTTGACGTTTGTCAAGTCAAAATCAATTTTTGAGGAATTTAGTCAATTTTCGATAATTGTATGAAAATGTCTTATAGCAGGGATATAGAAGAATTACCAGCGACCCCCACAGATGTCTTAGACAAGAAAAAAATACAATCAAAAATATTATATTTCTCATTTGACAAATGCAACACATATGTTTTTATTTTCACCAGAGTTACATGAGCTGTCATGTCCGAGTGGTCAAAGGCAAGAAGCAATATTCCTTTCACCAGAGTGCCACAACAGCGAAGCTCCATCGAGCATGTTGGAGTGAAGCTTGTTGATGGCACTACTATATTTGCTATCTATAATCCACCCGATAACAGGTTCACAGGGCATGATTTGGACAATCTGTGTAATGTTAGCCAAAAGGTACTACTGGTAGGGGATTTCAATGCCAGGAGGCGGGAGTGGAATTGCAGTAATCAACCAAATCAGAATGGTAAGACGCTCTGGGAATATTCGATGGACAATAATGTCAACATCGAATATACGGATGAACCAACGTTTTTTCCATGGAATGGGGGTACTCCGACCACGATAGATTTGATCATAAATAAGAATGTTCGAGATTTGGGTGAGATGAGCGTTTTGGACGAGCTGAGCTCCGATCATAGGCCAGTGATGTTTAGTTTGAACAGAGAAAACCCTCGAGGTGAAAAGAGGAAATTCGACTACATCACTGCTGATTGGTCGGAGTTTAGACGCATTCTTAACGAAAAAATGAAGATTAAAGCTCAGCTAAATCTCAATGAGATTGATGTTTGTACTCGTGAACTAATCTCGAATATTCAGGCCGCCCGGGACAGGTCGATCAAATCGGTCGTGGTTAAGGATGGCAAAGATATACTGCCGCCTGATATTGTTGAACTTATTAAAAGGAAAAACAGAGCTCGGAAAGAGTGGCAACGCTCAAGAAATCCGGCTCACAAAGATTCGTTACTTCAGTTAGCGAATCTTGTGAATGCCAAAATTAGGGAGTTCAGCAATAAAAGGTGGCAGGATAAACTTGCCAACTTAAACGCTCAAGACAACTCTCTGTGGAGGATGGCGCGTCGGCTCGATAAGAGGTTCGAACCCATACCCACCATAGAGAGTGGCAATGAGCGTGCGGTTACGGACCCCCAGAAAGCCAGGATGTTCGTCAATTATTTTCAGAGCGTTCATAGAGCGAGTCCCGATTCTTCTGATAGTCACAGGGAAGCTAGCCGTCAGGCTAGTGAAATCAGGAACATGGCGCCGTCGATCTTTCTACCTGTTTATGAGAAATTGATGACGGACCATGAGGAGATTACTGAGACTATCAGAAGAATGCCAAAAAACAAAGCGCCAGGATGCGATAGGGTGGCTGCGATTCTACTGCGCAACCTGCCTAAGAAATGCACCGTCCAGTTAGTGCATATAGTGAATGCAGTGCTAAAATGGCAGCATTACCCGGATTGTCTGAAACATGCCGAGGTGGTGCCTATTTTAAAAGCAGGAAAGGATAAGGCTTCTGTCACTAGCTACAGACCCATCTCGCTGCTGAGTGCTGTCGCCAAGGTGGTGGATAAAGTAATACTGAGCAGGCTGGTTCGAGTCGAGGGAAGGATGAAGCTGATCCCCGAGGAGCAATTCGGATTTCGCCGAGGCCGTAATACGGCGTCACAGGTGGTCCGGGTTGTTCATGGGGTGAAGCAAGCATTCAACCAAGATAAAAACACAGTCATGGTTCTGCTTGACATGGAGAAGGCCTTTGATAAGGTCTGGACGGAAGGATTGGTAGCCAAATTGTGGAGGGCAAACATGCCATTACACATGGTGAAGTTGATAGATAGCTACCTGGTTAATAGGACTATTCGGGTGCGAGTTAACGAAAGTATCTCGCCAGCTCGTCCAATCGAAGCAGGTGTTCCGCAGGGATCTTGTTTATCCCCGCACTTGTATTCTCTATATACGCACGATTTTCCAATGTTCCAGAAAACGAATGTTGCCATATATGCAGACGATACTGCAATATATGCACATTCCTTTTCTAGTGAGGTCGCGAACAAACAAGTTCAGACCCACTTGGATAGGTTAATCGTTCCGTATCTTGAGAAAAACAAGATCTGTCTAAATCCGCAAAAGACGGAGGCAATCAACTTTTCGAAGAAGTTCACGAATGTGAAAATCTTCGAAAAGTTGAGAGTCAGAGACAGACGAGTGGATGAACAGAAAAGCGTCAAATACCTGGGAGTTACTTTGGACAGGCGCCTGAATTTCCACAGGCACATTAATTTGGCAATTCAGAGGGCTGGGGCTGCAATAAAACGCAACTACCCCCTCATTGCACGAAATGCCAAACTTAGTGTGGACAACAAGCTGCTGATCTACAAACAAGTGATCAGACCAGCTATGTTGTACGCCTGCCAGTGTTCTGCAGCCTTAAGAAAACTCCTTTGTTGAGGCTCGAGAGGATGCAGAACAAGGTACTTCGTATCATCACGAACAGTGATAGATACATTCGATTGGACGAGTTGCGAGATATGACAGGAATTGAAACGGTCACAGACCATATAAGGAAACTGGCCTATAAATTCTTCAAGTTTTTCCTCCCGAAAAGCCCTCTAACACGTGGAATCACCGGTGTTAGAGCGCATCATGGTCAGCACCTGAAACACGGGCTGATCTATGAAGCTTTGGATATTTTCCACGAAGCGGATTGAAGTATCCAAGCAGCTTGACACCCTTTTATTAGGGTGAGAATTCTCTTAAGTCGGTTTTTTCACTGTTTTTCCGACCCGTCGCCTTCGCCAGATCTGACGCGTGACCATCATATCTATGCCACATTAGAATTTTCTTACGCTTTGACAACGCAACCTGCACATAAGCCCTTGGGCAGGAGGTGCGGTTACATCCCTGAATGAGTAAAACTTAGCCGAGCACAGCTAGAGCAGAGCATGACATCAGCGCGTACAGCTGCCTGACCGACTTCTTTCGGTTCTGTGCTGCTGTAAGAGGGTAAAAGCGGACCGGACACCCACCGAAAGGGGGGTGGACGGCCCGTAGATACGCTTCCCGCTCCAGGACTCCATTTTAATATGTTGTCCCGTCCTTGTATGAAGTGTGTCCATAGATTTTTAGCATTGTATGTGTCCTGTATTTTATTTATACTTGTATACGTTATGTGTTATTTATTTATGTGATGTTCTGATATACAACTGTGTGTTAGGTTTAGGTAGAATTATGAACAGAAAAGGGGATAATAAAAGTATTTTTGCTTTTGCTTTGCTTTTTGCTTGCCGAGAGTGAATAATTACGTCCGGGTTCAATTCCTGACGTCAGCAGAAGTTTTTTTTTCATTTTTTTTTAATTCCTCATTGTTGTATTTTCCGTGGTTATACTATCAATTATAATTCTGTAGAATTTTTCAAAGAAATACGATTGATTACCTACTATTATTGTGTTCAATATAAATACCTAATAATATAATATTTTTAGTTCTTCATTATTTATTGGGTGTAGATAAAATAGCGTATGCAACTCTCATGTAATGCTTATTAATACACTCGCATAAACCATACGAAACTCACCTTCGGCTCGTTTCGTATCCCGGTTCATGCTCATGTATTAATAACCGTCATTACACGATCGTTGCATAATATACTATTATATGCCTATAACACAAAACTGCTTCATTTTAACTGTCAAATGAGGTACATCGTGTGACTCCATTTTCATTTCCTCACCTAATAAACTTCATTGTATTACAGTTGTAGTCATTATTACACCATAAATCATATCCTGATATGTATAACAAAAATCTCAAAAACCAATCGGTAGGGAAAGAGTAGAATATGCTCGAGAATATGGTGTTTTCAAAATAAAAAAATACTTCTGAGTCAGCGGCGGAACTAGCGCTCCGGTGCCGGCACATGATCGAGAGGTCGCAGGTTCGATCTCCCAATGGGGCAGGAAAATAGTAACTCTTGAAAAGATAACGTTGACATTTGGGATATCCTGTTCGAATTATTTTATTGGATTCTGTAATCTGCAATTCTTTTCTTAACCACTCGATTTACGAGTGAACCGAAAATCTGTTGATGACGAACTCTTTTCGGTGCATTGACTATTGTGACAAACTCGCTGAGGTTTGAATGGAACTTTATTCAAAATAAATCACTTTCACTCACCAGAACTTTTCGGCTTCGGTGGTGGTCCGCAACACTGGGAACAATCTTTCTCTGAAAAATTTACCTGTGAATTATGATACATTTCGAATCGTCATTGAATTCATGGATGGAAAAAACAAATATTCCAATAATATGAAGTTTGAATGTTCATATAAATTCAATATTTAAAAACAATCTTCCTTCATAGAATCCGAAATCAAGTTCCTTTAGATAATAAATTAGGTCCAGAGGAGTTTTTTTCATTTCCAGTTACAATGAAACCCCGTTTATCAAGATTCCAGTAATGGTTTTCATTCAAACCAGTTTTTCTTCAGCTGAATGAATAATAGCTTTAAAATTGAGCAAATTTTTAAATAACAAAAACTAAAAATTAAAATTGGCCATTTCTCCCAGAGCGCCGGGGGTAATTGGCAGTAATTTATTGAATTATTTCTTATTTTTATAGTGGGGAGGGGGGGTTGAAGGGTATATATTCAAAACGCCGCTTTTACAGGAGAGCTATAGAATGATAATATAAAGCCGTTTTCATCAAATAAGTGCCAACTGGTAGATAATTGTTTTGGTTTATTGAAAAACATGTTATCAGCCCTCAACGGTGTTTATGTATGTAAACATAAAAATTATTACCAATATTTGAATAAAATTAGTTTTTTTCATTATACAATGAATTTCTGGAAATGCAAGTTGGGACTTATACCAAATTGTATCTCATGTTACCTTATAGAGTATAGATGGAGCTATATCAATGTAGCCATGTGAAAATGAACAACTTTCTTTGTCAGTGGGAGTAGTTGGGATTTCGAGATAAGCCTCTGGTGAACAGTTTCAAACAATGTCAAATTGTTGTCAAAGTGGTGCTTACTGATTGGAGGTGGCGCTGCGTTATCATTTTAAAATTTTGGAATACGATTAAAACTATTACTCATGTTTATGAAGCACAATTCATGGTTGACGTTCACATTAAGAAAGAGAAAACACTCGAAGCTGTAATAGTGGCTCACAAAATTTCATGGTTCCCAATCCCAATACCTTTCTGCCCCCCAACCCTAGATCTCTCAATATACTATTTTAATTTTCAGCTTTGTTTTTCTATATTTCTAAAATATTATATTTTGGAAGTCTGCAATTCCAATACACCCAAATTTAGAAAATTGAGTAATAATTTGCAAATTAAAGAAAATGGTGAACATATTAGAAATTTTCAAGCATTCGAGCAGAGTATATAAGTATATTTTATTATTATCATTGACAATGAATCTAAATCTGAAATACTTATAAATAAAATAAAAAACTATATAATTCCGTTTTTTTGGGTGGAATTAGAAGAATGCATTTAATAAATAAATATGTTCAAATTCTGAAATATAATTCTCACATACTTTCTCACATCAGATATTCAATCACGATTTGGTACACGAAAAAGCTGTATACCGTTTAATGAATAAAGCAATGAAGGTAATATTCGAAAAACCTTAACACTCCATCCTCAGAATTATACAGAATTACCAATTATATGACTTCAAACTGCCTAATTAAATTAGAAAAAGCCAAATTGATCTACAAACTAGCAAAAAATATCTGAAAATCTAACATTCCATTCCTAAAAAACTCAAGTATACACGGTTATAATAACAGAAATTTCAATAATTTTCATCTGAACAATGTTCATTCCAATGGAGAAAAAATAATCCCATCGCGAGCTCCATTGAAATATTCAATGATTTATGTTTTTATGTTGATGTTCACCGAATGATCTAATAGTAGATTATCAATGGATTACCTAGATACATTATTGTATAATTTTGAGATTGTGACTTCCTTATACCAGAACTGTCAAAAAATCCATATATCGTAATGGTGTCATAGTATATAGTTCAATTCCAAAAAAAATAATAAAATATCTGTCGATAATGAATTTCAAATAGATGATAGGTATCTTTCAAACTTGTCATTTACTTATACTTGTTTTTCGACTTTGTTTTTTTTTTGTTTTCAATTGGCCTTTGCTGAAAGCAATTTCATTTTTCACTGGTCTTTAGTTATGTTCGTTTATACATGTTTCCTGGCATGTTTTCGTTTCGTTCCTTTTCACTTCCTTTACTTCTGATCATAATTTCGTACTTATTTATATTCCCTATTCATAAATATATGATATTTCTTATGTTAATAAAACTAATAATGATAATCATGGAATCACCTACCAAGTTTCATATACATGCTTGTAAAAAAGTATTATTTTTATATTTCCATTAATATTTCGAATATTCTCAACAGTTTTCTGAGGTTATATCCTGTTGAGTTATAACTTGACTTGGTAGCTCTTGAAACGATAAGCTTTACTCATGAGACACCCTGAATGGAATTTTTCAAGTAAATGCTACTTGTTTCCCTATAATCTGTTGTACCTTCTTTTATCGCTCGATAGACGAGTAAACCCAACATCTTCATTATGATATCTACATTATCTGATGAATTGACCATAATATCTGTAATAAAATACGAACTAGAAAGGTTTCAATACATCATTTCCACTCACCAGAACTTCTCTGGGTAGAGAGTCTACGTGTACATATATCTGGATTCGTTACCTCTCTGTGGCAAGGGGAACATCCCCTTTCTGAAAAATAATTAGGTAAATCAACAACCCCTACATTTTCCGAAATGATTCCATCAAATATACAGAAATTATAGCTTTCATGCTCTAGTTAATGGAAGACAAGGGTTCGAATCCCGCTTGAGGAAGTTTATTTTTATCAAATTATAATTTGTCTGATTGCGGCTATATATAGAAAATGCAACAGCCGCCTTTTGGACTTCTATGATGCTGTCAATTGACATTGACATCGATCTGAGGTGCGATTTCGAAAAAGCTTTCGTTATAATTGATTGAAATTCGAATTCGAAACACAAAAATTATCGAAGATTGGTTTAGGAAGGACTGTTATATCTTGGTTCAGGGAGTATTTGACTGATAGAATCCAAATTACTGATAGATAGATAGATAGATAGATAGATAGACAGGCATTTAAAATGGAACTTCCAAATTGATTATCTAATGAAAAAATTACGCCCTCTATTGCCAAAATTCAAATTTCTTCATAATATTCTTAGTAAAAAACACATGGATATGATTTATTTTTCTTTATTTCAATCTCGAATAAATTATGGTATACTGTCATGGGGAGGAGTTAATCAGAATTATCTGAAAAATTGGGAAAATGAACAAAACATATACAATAAACATTTATATAAAACACGAAATAAAAACAAAATTACTGCTAAAAATGAAATTTCCAAAGCCAAATCACAGAAAAACTTTTTTATATTCAGCATCATTTATTTACGATAAATTACCAAATTCGATTAAAGTAACAAAGTCAAAATATTCTTTTAAAAAACTGGTGAAAAAATGGATTCTTGAAACTCCCAGATTATTTTTCCAGAATCTTATAGAATTGAAATTTTCCATGTGACTGCCAGTGTGCTGATTATACTGTCATTTTCATTTATTGTTCAAATGTTATTATGTTATTAAATCATTTATTTTTAATCCATAATAATTATTCAATAAAATATCTAATCCTTACAACAAGTGTAGTAAGTAAGGTTTAAATATTTATTCACATATTATTTATTTTAAAATTGTAATATTGAGATTTATTGTGAATAAATTGTTATTATTATTATTACTTTATTTAGAGTTCCTCAGGGAACAATTCTAGGCCCAAATATTCAATAGATTTGTTATTGTTGGTATAGCTATATATGGATGAATGAGTCATGCCAGTGTCACATTTTGACGCAGGTGGAGCAGAGACATTATATGTTGGCAACAAATTGCCATAGAATGGGAAACACATTGCAAAAGTTCCAATGGAAATATTTCTAATTGGTATTCTTCACAGAATTGGATACTTTGTAATCAAAATAATTTATTTTTGACTCTTATTATTTGGCAGTCACATTATATAATTTTTCATTCGGTTCACATCAAGAACCTGATGAATTTATCATGTCCAATTCGGTTGGATAAAATTCTGTAAATATGAGGTGTGAAAATCTTTCACTCACCAGTCGGGAGTCTGCGTGAATCTGGATTCGTTATCTCTCTGCGACAAGGTGAACATGCTCTATCTGAAAATTCAAATCATAAGTTATAGGTAATGATGTCACTGTGACTAAAATATTTTGTAGAAATCATCAGTGATACGTATCTGCTATATAGGCAAGTTGAGCAGCTCAACTTTGAAATATTTCTTTATTATACACGTTTATGTGACTTCTTTATACCAGAACTATGCTCGGCCTGGAAGTTGCATGTTCCAATGAACATAATTTATATTCAAAAAATTCGAAATCTTCATTCGTTAATAATTCTCATGGCTCTGAAATCCCCCTCATAGTCCTTTTCTGTTTCAAATCGATATTTAGAAAGATAAATATTTTATTTATTTGTGTACCAAATTTCGATAATCATTCGGAATATGAGAACAATATCACAAAAAAGACCGTAAATCTGCAATGAATTCATCTATTGAGACTCCCACCTTGAAAGTGGTTGAGCAAACATTCTGTATTCAGGATAGTGAAAACACAACAAGAGTTATAGTTTTCTACATTCAACAAATCTTGTTGTACTGTTGATACTATCGTTACTTTTAAAATCTTTTGAGCTGTGATAATATATTTTTTTTTTATAATGATAACTATTATTTCCCAAAAAAGTTTATAGAAGGTGAAAAAAGCCAATTAAATCAGACTCTTCCATCGTAGAAAATGAAAAAAATTATGGTAATAAAAAATAAATGAAAAATTGCCAATTGTCTATTTCATTAAATGTTTTTTAAGTTGGCTTTAAAACGGAGTTTTCCATATTTCTTTATTGCTTCTGGTAATCCATTATACAAAATGATTCCTGTGTGATAAATTGCCTGTGTTAGATTTGAATTTCATCGTTGAACATCTGGTTGAATGATTGTTCTGATCACTAGTAGAAGATGAGATTTGAATGTTTTAGTTTGTTTTCAATCAAATGTATGAAGGTACAGAGTTTGAGTGTATATAATGATGATAAATCCAAGAGATTATTAGGCTTATATAAATTTATTGTTGGTTTCCGAAAATCAAGTTTATATATACATTTAATCAATTTATTTTGTAGGGTTTCCACAGATTGTACTAGGGTTTTTGTTGCCGCTCCCCAAAACTGAAATTAAATACTGGGGTTTGGAATATACTAGAGAGAAATAAATGAGTTTTAGATATTTCAGAGGTATTAAATTTCGCACTTTGAAAGGGACACCAATCATTGGAGATACCTATTTGTTTTCTCAACATTCCTATATGTTAGTCCACGTGGAATTTACATCCACATGTAGTCCTAAAAATTTGACTAGGAAGCAAGGAATATTCAACAATTTCATTTTTTTATTCAGTGGGATCTTCTTATAGGAATGAATTTGATTTTTTACAAATATACGCAAAAGATGATTTTTAGTGTTGATTTGGCCCTTAACTCATCGAGGTATAGTTGTTTTGAGGGATATGTCGGTCTATCATACTCTGGTGTGGTTCTTATTTCCCATACCTATCGTATTACTCCTGGTTTGTTCAAGTGTACTCAGAGGACAGGTTTGTCTTGGAAGTTTTTGAGGGGGATCTGAAAAAAAATACATTGATGAGTAAGTTTCAAAGTACAGTTTCTCACAGAAGAACTGATTAGCAGAGACAAAATATTTTGTTGATAATAATAATGAAAATAAATACACTTATTCTTCCCAAGAAACATTCACAGTTCACAAGTAGGAATATCAAATAAATAAAAAGCGGAATAGAAAAAAAAATGTCTGTGTACCCAACTAATCCAGATGTTTCGATAAATTGCATAGGCTTCCGTCAAACATTGTGTTGGTTGGGATCAATGAATAATAATGAATCAAATAAACTACTTGGTCCTCGCTGGGATTTGGGTGCAAAGGTTTGTCTGGCAGTGTTGGCCCCTCACCTGAGTAACACACTGAATGAATTGTTTAATACAATATAATAAAATGTACAATAACTATGCAATATAACAAATTAAAAAGGAATGAATAAAAAATGAAATAGAATAAAATAAATAAAAATAAAACAATCTCAAATGGAAAATTTTGTTTCATCCAGTTCATCAGTGCCTTCCTGTTCATAAAACAGAAAGTACGCCTCCCCACTTACGAGAGATTTTGAGGTAATCGGTGACAAATGGGAATCATTGTGTTCGTGCCGCGTTCCCAAGTAAGGATGTCGGCAGAAAGCCGTGTAGTGGCCGCTGTACGTAGTTCCGCTATGGTTGGAGATCGCGTAGAATACTTAGTGGCTTTGATCAGACATGTCAAGCATGCGGCTCACTGAGCATTTTCTTGCGACCTGAATCAATTTTCGAAATAATCAAATTATGCCACCTGCGAGCGTGAAAAAAACTATTTGTAAAGACGAGCGCTATTATAGTGTTAGTTCCATCGAATATTCTAAGTCCTTGTCTGTTCGGTACCAGGAACTAAGAAAATTGGCCTGTAAAATCTTGTCAATGTTTGAAGTACGTATAGGTGAGTTCGATTATCTTCCTTGATGTTTTTTTTATATGCAGATTCACACGAAAGGGAAGCCCTGTAATGTTCTGTTCTTTGAACAACGCATGAATCAAGGGACAGGAGATACGAATTATCAATTATTCAATTTGAATATTTGAAGTTTGTGAATCTCGGGAAAAACCTCTCTCGGCAAGGAGTTCCAAAGCTCAACGGTTCTATTAAAAAAAAAAGACCCCTGAGCAAGAGATGTTCGAAAGGACTCCAAGTTCACAACAAATGGATGGGAATTCTGTACTCGTCGAGTCATCCGTGTAGATATTGCCAAGGGTGCACCGACCGTGAAAATATCTATAGAAGAGAGACAAGTCTCCGACCATTCTACGATGTTCCAATGAAGTGAGCGAGTCTGTGAGCGAAGAATCACCAACAAGATGGATTGCCTTTCTCTGAATAGAGTCAAGAAGCTTCAATGAACGTTTTGGTGTCGAACTTAATACTTGAGAACTATACTCCAAGACAGATCGTATCTGAGCCTTGTAGATCAGTAGAAGCTGACGAGAAGTGAAGTATTTCTTTGCACGAAATATAAATCCAAGTTTTTTGAAAGCACCTTTAGCGATTGATCTCACATGGTTTTCCCATGACAGATTATTACTAATTGTGATTCCTAGCATCGAGATACTTCATTTTGTAGGAATAGTTACTCCTGACATCTGAATACTAGACGATGATAGATCGGGTTTCCTTGAGAAGAGGGTTTTCTAGATCGCGATTAACGGTCGCACACTCGGAACGCAGTTCTAAAAGTTGGTTTCGCCAATAGTCACGCCACAAATAGACAACTTCAATAAAAAACGGAAGATGTCAAATATCTGGAAAGAGATATGAATGCTTGTTTTTATTTGTTATGTACTTTTGAAAAGTTGATAAGTATTGTTGTCCTATGATATTGTTTTCATTAGGATTGTCATTGGTTTGAGATTGGGTTTTGCTGACCACATAGTCTACGGCCCTAGCTTCTGGTCCACCAGCGACTTTGACTTTGACATGGATGGCCTATATCATCAAATAGGAGCTAATCTCAAGGTACAGCCTAAAGATGGAGAAACGAATGAATCAGTTTCGGCGATTGGTTCAAATGAAAGATGGTAAATTGCGATTGATCGATTGCCTGGATATATCCGCTATTTGACTATAATATCTGAGAGAAGCTCTGATTTTTTTCACATTATAAGTGACTCTTGCCCACCTCTGAATTTATGGAAGGATATGGTATAGGTTGCTTTTATCGAACCATTCCTACTATTGTTAGATATACACTAGACAGAAACATATTGTCACCTTCTATCAAGAAACAAAATGGGTGAAATTGGGAAAAATTTTGCTCAAATTGAACCATCGATAGACTGAATTGAAGGACAATCATTGAGTAAAATAACGAATCCTTTTTCCCCAACATGATGCACAAATAGATATTTTTACTTGAGTCCACGACTACACATTGGTGGTGAAACCTGCTCTGCAAAGTATGCACTCAATCACGTTGTTGATAAACTAAAGTGTTATGTTCATTTCAAGTTGAGCAATCAACGTTACCGTTATTTTGAATAGAGGCGCATCTTGGATTACAACATCTTGTTATGGAACCGGCAACTGTGGTTTGCTGTTGATAATGCGTCCGTCCACATTTGCAACATGGACTTTGATAATATTGGTGATGTACCGCATCTTGGGTGGCTGTTGATCTGGAAACAAATAATCAAGAGTTGTACCTAATAGAAGCTTCCTCTTGCTAAGAGAAAAGGTCCAATGAGAAACAAATTTCGAAGCAGTCAGTTGAGACAAAATGACTTTTTCTGAAATTCATACGCGTTTTCACCTCTTAGCATATAAAATAGTAATCCAATTGGGTGCTGAACATGGTATCGCGTAAATCTTCCCACTCCAGAACTAGCTTCCTAATTTTACAAATTGATAACTTATTGTATTGGACAATTACCTATACTGACCACTAGGTTGATGCAAGATACAAAAATATGGCTTCCCAGGCTGAACTACTTTTTGGAAAAATCAATGTTCTGAAAGAAATGTGTTTTTTTCAATGGCCTATAATTTAGCACAATATACATTGAAATGATCGATTTTCAACAGATCCAGTGCTAAAAAACTTCAAATCTGATTATAAGTTCGAAAGATTGATTTCTTTCGGAAAACATAATAAAAAACTTATTTTATCCTTGATATCCAACGTGTTCAGGATTTTGCATGCATACGATAAGAGAAATATCGAAACCAAATAATCAGATTTGGGTTCTCTCAAATCGTCTCTTTAATATCCATCGTGTTCAGAATTTCGCATGCATACAAAAAGAGAGATTACCAAATCGAAACCAAATTACCAGATTTGGTTTGGATTTGATAACATTGGGGTGTTTCAATATTCAAGGTGCCACACCATTATGGTCCCATTCATGAAAAATTGCACAATATATCAATTTCAAATTTTGAAATAACATATAGCATAAACTATTGAAAAGTACCTGTACAAAGAAAATGACTGCAAAGCGTATGGTTTTATCGAAGACTATGACAAAGTTGAAAATGCCTATGCCTATGTCTTCAACCATAGGGTACAACTCATCACGCCCTTGAAATTTTCAAATTTCAATTATTTATATGTCGACTTGTACAAAAAAGGACAATCATGTTCCGTCATCAATTTTTTTTTTTCGATGAATGAAAAAAATTCTTGAATCAAGCCCATCGGTTGTTTTTGAAAGATTATCTTTCCTAATCTTCCGATATCAGAGATAAAGAAGTCGAAATTTATATGTGCTGGGAAAAAGGATATCATATTTACCGTGGGCAGTAAGTAGGTCTGCTTTCGTGCATATTCAATGATGATTCATTTGAATCTTCTTTGACCGTCGATAATTTCTTTCCTGGATCGGTTTCAACTTCTTCAGGGGCTTGTTTGGACCTGTAGGAAATACAGTTTTGAATATGTCCTGAATATGAAGATTGTTTACAGCTATCACCTACGTACGTACGTTACTGACAATTCATCGAAACACAACAATTTTGCAGTTTTTGTTGAAATTTAGGAAGTTACAATTCGACTGAAAATTTTTGTGACATTTATGCTTTCAGCTGTCATATGAATTCGAATAATTGTAGGTTAACTAATAGCCTGCGTCGACGATGCAAGTTTGTCGCTACAACTCCAGAAAATTGCGTGTGTTCATGCAAGTTTTTCGAGTTGCATGAATCTTTTTTGGTGCGATAAGTTGCAGCGACTTAGTTATTTCCATGGTGAATTTGTTGCCGCAAACCACGAATATGTTGTGAAGAATATTGATTTTGAACATTTCAATTATTTTTCTAGACTTGAGGATTCAAGTTGGGTAATAAGGTGATTTAATCTCAATATCACTCATTAGAAATGAATGAAATTATATATCAGTTGTGATAATGTAGACGTTCATCTTGGTAATATTCAGTGCAATTTTTTTATATTGGCAGTGCAAATAAATAAATTGCAGTGACAAATTGCATCTTCGAAACGGGGTGTAACCCACTCACAACCCTCTTCATAACAAGCAGCTCTGGTAGGAACTGAGGTTTTTTCTATCACATATTTAGATCAATGAAAAATTTGGAGTGGAGAATTGATAGGTATGGATGGACTCACAGAATCATTCGACTGGAAAAAAGATGCAGTTCAGCTGATAACCGGTCTGAAATTTCATTAGAACGTTTCTCTTCTGTTCCTCAAAAGAATTTTTTCTATTGAAAAATCCTACACAAGATATTTACTGATAAAATTGAAATTGTATATGTATACAGTTGGGTTGAAAATCTGTCATATCTGTTTTTGCTTAACGAATGAACAATGCAATAAAATCAATAATTTTTGCCCGATTCAGTTCATAACCGAACTTCATTTGATGCCATAACCAAACAAAAGCTCCGCACCAAAATATTTAGTTGGTTGCGACCTTCATTATAAAAAAAAAATGGGTATTTCGGGGTATTTCGTGTTGGGTTCTTGATCATTAAATTTGTACGCTACATTATAAAATATGTACCTGGAGAATATTTTGCTGATGGAACTAGTGAAAGATTCCCTGGTCTTTTTCTGTTGATTTCCTTCCGAACTGGCTTCCGTGGATTGAATGGATGTACCTTTTTCTTGCGATGTCGTGGAAGGTTCAGGTGATTGAACTTGTTTTTCAGTGGTATGACCTTTCGTCGCAGCTCTACACCAGAGAGAAGACACAATATTATTTATATTTCAATTCATTCAATTGTATGTTACATACCGACGTGGGAAGTACATCATTAATTCAGAGGAAAAATATTGTTTGGTCAAGACTAATATTACTTCTGTCGAGATTTGTATACTTTTTTATTCATATTCTCTCGATGAAATGTTATATAATGAACAAAAAATAAATATAAGATGCATTTTGTGTCCAAGATGAAAATAGACGAAAAACATTAGGCTCCCGATCAACGTAACGTTAACGTGTTCTTTATAACGTTTAATTTCTGGAAACTGGTGTGAGGAAGTAGTTATTGAAGATGTTGGAGGTTGTATGATACCGTGTCGGGGTTAACTTTTTCCTTAATTTCGATTGGCAAATGCACGTTTCAAATGAAAGATTAGAAGAGGTCAAGAACGTGCCAAGAGGTCGGCAAGTTCAATTAAATTTTATTGTTTTCTTCTTCAATATCATTATGCGCTGAATTGAAATGCGATAATGAGTAAAGTAAAACTTGAAAACTCGAACTGTACTAATGTTTCTTCAGAAAAGAGTTGATAAAATGACAGGGTGTATTGATGTAGTATAAGAATGTCTGGAAAACATTTTTCTCTCTCTCTCTCCAATAAACCAATTAGACTCATCAATTAAACTGATCACTCTTCTGGCTCAACAGCTCTTCAAGTGATTCAATGCGAATCGATACACGACTCGTAGGAATATGCAGCAATTCCAACTGCTTTCAGATATTCATCATTTTTTTTTCGTGGAAATAGCTTATACATTTTATGAATTGGTATTCGTATATGTCTCTGAATGACTGAATATTATGACCGACATTGACGCAAGCAAAAATTGTTTTTCATCCTTGCGTTTTTGCAACGCCAACAATTAACATCCGCGATAAGCTCACAATGTGCTATTCATTAGGCATTCAAATTAGGTAATATTTATTGTCAGATAATTACCTATTTCACTTCCAAATGATGGATAAGACATTTGCCTACTTGTTAAGTTATCGTCAAAAATGACAGTATGAAATTGTTTGGTGGCTTCATGTAACAGTGCCTACTTGAAATACTTTTTTTTTATTCTTTGATGTTTCTTCAAATGATTGTGAATGGAATAGTATACAAACCTCAGCAAAAGTTAACATTTCATTCTCGAGAACAAAGTTTACTTCGGCCGACGGCCTCGGTAATCAACATTTTTATCTGGAGATGAATGATGTGCTTTCCGCCTCAATATGTAATATCCTATTTTTAATATTACTCCCACTATTTCAAACTGATGCAAAATTTGTGAAGGATTTATGGTCAATGACATTTGCAGAATTATATCACCAAAAATATGCGTGATACCTGAAAAACGATCCCTTAGAAATGCGGTGCTTAGGCGCTTTCTCTTGATCGTCATCTTGTTTCCACTCTATGTTGTGGAATGATGTTACTTGACTTTTCTCTGGAGCTACTAGTATTTCTCTTCCCATTTCTTCATTTCCATCATTTCTTGACTCTGAAATCCTGAACAAAAACAAGTATGTAAAAATTTCTATTTTTGGACGATAATGCTTTCATTGTGAAACTTTTATGTCTATGAATTTTAATCTTCCTGGGGCTTGCATTTCGATACGTTGCTGTGAAAGCCACCTGATTAATGAGTGGAAATGAGGAAATATCACTGTCGCTTCATGCTCTGTCAACGTTGTTGTGAGATTTTAGAATGGAATAGTTTAAGAAATAAGTGATTTCGCGAAGGATTTCATTTGGTTGATGATCACAAATAATGTTACAGTTTTGCTTCAGACAGACAGATATAATACGATTTTAGTTTCAAATAGTTTTGACCTAAAATTTTTATACCGAATGTTCAGCAAGGAATTTTTTGGGATCACAATTTCAAATTTTTCGGAAATAATTCAAGCTTCAGGAGGAACGTAAGAATGAATTGTTTCAGCTGAGCGGATTTAACAGGCTATTTCCATTGTTCAACAATGCTTTGAATTCAATGATGATAGGTAAGAGCAGAACTAAACAGTACGGACGTTAAAAGTCCCCTCCCCCCACGATTCGCACTGATATGATAGCGCCACGTTACGGCAAAATTATGCACTTTTTATTTTTCACTCTACTGTATTTGTATTGTGTCGTCTTTTAACATATTTCATATGCGGTGTTGGACTAACTCGTTGAAAAATAAAAATGAAAATAACTTTCCGTGGAAGAGAATAATATTTTTAAACGATTGGTGCATCTCATATTGAAATCGATCCAGAGATACTTTGAGAATTTACAAAAGTGTTTCGCCGAATATGGTGAACGTGAACACACTTAACTTCTGAACGGAACTACGCATTCTTTCGGTAATTTTTGATGAGAAAAACCATAGTGTGATGTCACCTACCACCAGGAGAGGGTATTCATTTCTCCCAATATAAAGGGTGGTCTTTTGACTCCTCTTTTGATATTTTTCTGGATTCTTATTTCAAAACAGGTTTACTTTTGAGAATTATAGTAATCGACTGTGATCTATTACCGGTTCATCAAATATAGGTATTTATTACTTTCCTGTTGGATAGTTCCTTACTCCTAAAACTAGTATTATTCAGATTATTACAGTGTGGTCGTAACAAGCCGCCCCCTTTAACTTTTCAACAGGATAACATATAATGGTTCAATCGATAATTCTATACACTGAAATAACTAATAGAAGTAACGATATCACCAACTTCAAATGAAAATGTATCATTTCAACTAATTTTTACGAAAAAAAAAATTGTTTGACATTTCTGTAGTCCTGAAACAAATAAAAAGAAGTATTTTGAATGCTGCCATAATAGCCACAATATCAAGGCAAAATAGTCATAAAAAACGAAATTGGAAATTTTTTTGAAATTCAATGACATTGAATTGAGGTGACTCAACTAAGTTTCTACTGAAAAATGATATTCATTGTTTTTTGGTCGATTGAAACTGCTAATAGCTTATCAGAAAATCATCTTCATTCCAACGAGGTGCCCCCACCCGAAAATAAGTGTATGGTCTCTCTCCGCGACATCACACAACTTTTCTTGATGTTGTGCTACGTTTTGAAATTTCAAAAATTAAGTGAGGGTGCTCTTTTACGACCACAAGTATATACGTACTACGTACCCAGAGAATAGTTTACGAAGCGATCCAGTAACTTGATGATTCATTTCAGAAGTCGTCCTGACGCGATGAGCAGATTCACCTTGTTTAACCAAGATTGGTTTCAACGGCCGTTCTTCAGGTCCGACACTGCTTTGTTTCATCGGGAGAAGTCTGAACAAACAACCATCATTATATCAGCAATTTCTCCTTTTACTAATAATATGACTTTAAACTGCCTAATTAAATTAGAAAAAGCCAAATTAATCTACAAACTGAAAAAAAACAGAAAACTAATATTCCGTTCCTGAAAAACTCAAGTATTTATAGTTATAATACCAGAGATTTCAATAATTTTCATCTGAACAATATCCATTCCAATGAAGGAAAAAATCATCCTATCATATCGAAATTAAAACGAAGCACATAATATTGCTCTTATTTTCAATAATGAAAGAATCGATTACAAACCTGTAATTAAAATGGGATTATAATAGATGAAAAATTATCATGGGAAAAGCCTATTGAAAAATTGAGACGTGAACTTTCCCCCATAATTGGTGTACTTTTTAAAATTAGACATCTCATACCGCATAAATATCTACTAAATATTTATCCCTGTCTAATAAATTCAAATTTACAGTATCTGATATCTGTTTGGGGCACTGCTAACAAAACGATAATGAGACCAATTAAAAAATTGCAGAACAAAGCAGTAAAATATATTTATAAATTGAATTATCTGGAACCCACTAAAAACATATATAAACCTAATAAACTACTTGATATTGATTCTCTTTGTAAAATAAAAATATGCAAATTCATTCATTTGGCCAAAAATGAAATCAAATTTTCCAATTTGACATTTTTCAACGTAAACAACATTCACACACACAACACCCGACGAATCTATATTTTGCGACCTTTGAATTTGAAAACGAACATAGCTCCTAAATCAATATTACACAATGGTGTAAATACTGTTACGATATATCCTTGGGTTCGTCAATTAAAACACCAAACAACACTAAACTACTTTTATTATAACTCTCTATCACAATACAATACAACACAGTCACTTAAATCGCTCCGATAACTTTCCAATGCTCGCTCGCTACTAAAACTCTCTGAACTAACAATTCTGCTGCTCGGCGTGCGCGCTCCCGCATTTATATGCTCGCTCATACAGTGAAGAACCATCTAGACAAATCTTCACATTCGAACCTTCTGGATGAGCCGCGATCACGCGAGTATAGTCGTTCCTGGAATCTCGCACTAATTCGCATCGATAGGCGGCAGGGTCGGCGCTAGCACATTTCGTTACATTATCCCCCTCTCAATTTTGATCGTCCCGATCAAACAGTACGTCATCATCGCCATTGTAACGTTTGAGTCTTTCTAGGTGAACGACTTTCATTTTTGCTCTAGGGCTACGTTGAATCCTGTACACCACGTCATTTATTCTCTTGACTATCGAATAGGGTCCTTCCCAGCATGGTGTTAGTTTGGGAGAAATTCCTTTTCTACGACGAGGGTTGTACAGCCACACTCGATCTCCTTCTTTGAATCCACCAGTATTTGCCTTGAGATCGTATCGAGCCTTCATCCTGTCACTAGTAATCTTCAATCTTCTTCTCGCAATTTCGTGAATCCCTATCAGGCTGTCTCGCAGTTCATCTGCATAATCCTGTACCTCTTTTTCCTCAGAACTTGGGGATCCGAACACCAAGTCACAGGGCAAACGAAGATCCCTCCCGAAGATGATCCTGGCTGGGGTGAGCTTTGTGGAATCGTGCACAGCTGCCCGGTAAGCCATCAAGAATAGTTGAAGGTGTCGATCCCAGTCTTTTTGATGCTCCTCGACTACTTTGGAAAGGTGTTCTTCCATAGTCCTGTTGAACCTCTCGACCATGCCATCAGACTGTGGGTGGAGGGCAGTTGTTCTGGTCTTGCTGATTCCCATCAATTCACAAACTTTCCTGAATAAATTCGATTCGAAATTTCTTCCTTGATCGGAATGTAGCTTCATTGGCACTCCAAACCTTGTAAACATGTTGTCCACCAGGGTTCTTGCAACGGTGGATGCTTCTTGATTAGGCAAGGCGTAAGCTTCAACCCATTTACTGAAATAATCCATGGCAACGAGGATGTATTTGTTGCCATCATTCGTCATCGGGAACGGTCCAGCTACATCGATGGCGATTCGTTCGAAGGGAGCACCAACATTGTATTGTTTCATCTCGCCCCTGGATCTTGTTCTCGGACCTTTGCTTGCTTCGCATTTTGGGCATCTTCGGCACCATCTCTCGACATCTTCTCGACATTGGACCCAGTAGAACCTTTGCCGTATTTTATCCAAGGTCTTGTTAACTCCTAGATGTCCACCTGATTTACCACCATGAATCTCTAACAAAACATCTTCTATTCTCGACATAGGCACAACCAGTTGGGAACTCACTTTCTTGCCATCGACTGACTCCCAAGCCCTCTTCAGTAGGCCATTCTCCACAATCAAGGAATCCCATTGTGCCCACAATGCTTTGAACGTCGGTGATCGATCTGAGATGTCCTTCCAGGTGGGTCTTTCCGCTCCATTTTCTTTCCATTTCAAAAATTCTGCAACGTTTGGATCATTTTCCTGGTCTTGACGCATCTTTGCTGTCGTCCAATTGTCGTCTGCTATCAATCTCACTTGGTTGATTCCTTCGCGACGTTTAATTCGCTCACAGTGTTTACAAGTATCCGAACAAGGTCTTCTTGACAAGGCATCTGCGTTGTTATGCAATCGTCCTGGTCGATGTTTTATCCTGAAGTGATACTGGTTCAACTTCTCAATCCACCTTGCTACTTGTCCTTCAGGAGTCTTCATTTCGAGTAACCACTTCAGAGCTGCATGATCTGTTCTGATTAGGAACTCTCTTCCGTACAGATATTTGTGGAAGTGGTCTACAGCCTTGATTATTGCCAGTAGCTCTTTTCTTGTTACGCAATAATTTCTTTCTGGCTTGGTGAGTACTTTGCTGTAGAACTCGATTACTTTTCCTGACCATCTTGCTCTTGTGATAGTACGGCTCCAATACCATTATTACTGGCATCTGTGTCCAAAACAAACAGGCCTCGTTGACGTGGGAAACTCAAAATGGGGCTGGAACATAGAGCAACTTTCAGTTTCCCAAATGCTCGTTCACTTTCGTTGGACCAGACGAATTTGACTCGATCTTCTGTCAACTTATGCAGAGGTGCCGCAATATCAGCAAAACCTTCTACGAAACGACGGTAGTAGGTGCAGAGACCTAGGAAACTCCTCACTTCATGTTTGTCTCTTGGTCTCGGCCAGTCTCTTATCGCCTGTATCTTCTTTTGATCTGTTCGGATACCGTCTGATGAAACTGTGTGACCTAGAAAATCCACTTCTTTCTGGAACAATGAACATTTCTGAAGATTCAGTTTGAGGTTGGCGTCCCTGAATCGTTGAAAGACTTCTTGCAGGTTGTGCAGATGTTCTTCGAATGTCTTTCCCATGACCAAAACGTCGTCGAGGTATACAAGACAAGTTTTCCAAGTGAGCCCCCGAAGGACCAGCTCCATTAGTCGCTCAAACGTTGCTGGAGCATTGCACAATCCAAACGGCATAACAGTAAACTGGTAAAGCCCACTCCCAGTCGAGAATGCAGTCTTCTCCTTATCGTCTTCATGTATGCCCACTTGCCAGTATCCGCTCTTCAGATCCAATGTTGAGAACCAACGGGAACCTGCCAAAGTTGTTAATGTGTCATCTATTCTTGGTAGAGGGTAGCTGTCCTTCTTGGTGACATCATTTAATTTCCTGTAATCGACACAGAATCTCGTAGATCCATCCTTCTTGGAAACCAACACAACAGGTGCAGACCAAGGGCTCGATGACTCTTCAATCACCCCGTCCTTCATCATCTTGTCGACAAGCTCTTCCACCTCCTGTTGCTTGGCGAATGGAATTCTTCTTGGTGGTTGCCGAATCGGATGAGCTTGGCCAGTATCGATTCTGTGTTTGACCAAATTAGTTCTTCCTGTTGTTGTCGAATCAAAAATGTCACTTTCACTCCTGATGAACTTCTTGGCAGCCTTCAGTTCCTCCGTTGATAGGTGTTGACATGATTTTTCAAGAGTTGATATAACACTCTCAGAGTCTGCCTTCATTTCTTGATGTTCATTTGAATTACAAGTCGCTACCCAAGTCACAGGTTCACATGTTCCAATAACATCGCCTGCCTTAACAGTTATTTCTCTAGGAAACACGTTGGCAACTCTCACAGGAATCGTTTTGTTCGTTTTAACTAAGGCTCGTGCAAGCACCAAATTGCTGGGGGATTCATCACATGGCTGGACTACTCCAACGCAGCACCCAGGGTCTTCTTCAACTGCAGCACAAACTACTTTCTCCGAAAATCCAGGAATTCTCGCAGTTTTCATTAAACGCAGTTTCACAGGCATTGTCCTTTCTGCTGGAGTTGTAAGGACAAATTCTTCTCCTCCGAACCTCATAATCTTCTCCTCATTGTCGAATGAAATTCCATAGTCACTGATCAAGTCCATTCCGAGTATGAATTCATCTTCTATATCTGCGACGTAAACTGTATCTGTGATGGTGAGTCGCCCAAGAACCAATGTAATTTCAGCCTCTCCTCGAATAGGTGCGTTTTCACCAGTGACTGTCCGAAGCACGACGTTGGAAGAAATAGGCTTCACGCTTCCAGGCCGAAGAATGTCGCTGCGTACCAAGGAAACTGCAGCACCGGTGTCTATGGTGCATATAACGTCGATTTTATTTAATTTTCCTGGAATGGTAAGGCTCTCAGATGTTCTTTTCAGCCTGTTAACATTGATGACCCTGGGGGCTCTGTTATTGCTAGCCAGCATGCGCCCCGATATGCTGGCTAATTCTCGTTTTCCTGCCGCCAATTTGAGGACTCGCTGGATGACCTTGTCCTCACAGGTGATTGCGTACGGGATGGCACCCTTGCAGGTGAGCTAGATCTTGGTGGCATTCTCACCCTACAGTCTTTGATAAGATGTCCTGGTTTTCCACATCGGTAGCACGTTCTCTTCTTCTGGGTGCTCATTCCACTTATCAACGATTTGATCTCCTCCAGAACTTTCTCAAATGAACCACTCGTAGCGCCAGATCTATGTTCGGGATCGTCAATTGTTACCGTTCGCACTTTCGGCCTCGAGGTGTTGAAGGCCGCCTCCACTTCCAAAGAGCGAACCAAGGCATCGCTACTCCTTTTGAAACTTGTGAGTCGCAGAGTTCTTTGGATTTCTGGGTCTCTAAGTCCGTCAATAAATATCTGTACAGCCAACTGCTCCTTGAAATCTCCGGGTGCATCTGGGTACGCCAGCTGGATTAGGCGTCGAACATCTGCCTCAAATTCTTGCAGACTCTCACCTGATTTTTGTGTGCGAGTCTTCATTTGGGCCCGGTACAGCTGTTCTCGGTGTTGATCGCCATACCTCAACTCTAGTGCAGAAATCAGGTCCTCATATTGCTTCTGCTGTTCTATGGGTATCGTTTGTAATATATCCAAAGCTGGCCCTCTCAAAGCTACTATGAGTGCCGTAGCTTTTTCTTCTTCGTCCCATCCATTAGTCTCTGCCGCAGCCTCAAACTGTCTACGATACATAGCCCATGACGACTGTCCGTCAAAAGTCGGTGGTTTTACGGAAATTGTTGATGTGGCAACCCTGTCTCGGCGATCCTGGTTCTTGAGAAGAGCTATCTGCCTCTCAAGTCCTTTCACCTCCTCTCGCACTGTATCCACTTTATCATTGACCACATCAATTTTCTTAACGTTTTCCTCCAGTTCTCCTTCTAGATTTGCTTTTAGTTCTCCCACTCGTACTTCAGTTTCATGTAAAACATGCTCGAATAACTTGTCTTGATTTTCTAGAATTTCCTGGTAGTCTGCTTTTCGTTGTTTTTCAATTTGCTCTAATTCATTCTTCTGTTGTTCTAGAATTTTCTGGATTGCCTCTTCTCGTTCTATTTTTTCAAGTTCTCGTTCTTTCCTCTGTTCTTCGAGAATTTTCTGGAGTGCTTCTTCTCGTTCTTTCTTTTCATTATCGAGAATTTTCTGGAGTGCTTCTTCTCGATCTTTCTTTTCATCTTCTCGTTCTTTCTTTTCATTTTCTCGCTCTTTTCTCTGTTCTTCGAGAATTTTCTGGAGCGCTTCTTTTCGTTCTTGTTTTTCCTCCTGCCGTCGCTTTTCCGCCAATTCTTTTTCCTCCAGCCGTCGCTTTTCATCTTCCTGTCGTCGCTTTTCCTCTAATTCTTTCTCCTCCAGCCGACGCTTTTCATCTTCCTGTCGTCGTCTTTCCCAATCCGCAAATTGGTTTTGCATAAATTTCAACATATCCTCCATCGTATCGTAAGATGTACTTCTCGTATTAACCATAAATTGTTTTTATTTACCAGCAAAAATTCCACTTCCGACACCACTGTTACGATATATCCTTGGGTTCGTCAATTAAAACACCAAACAACACTAAACTACTTTTATTATAACTCTCTATCACAATACAATACAACACAGTCACTTAAATCGCTCCGATAACTTTCCAATGCTCGCTCGCTACTAAAACTCTCTGAACTAACAATTCTGCTGCTCGGCGTGCGCGCTCCCGCATTTATATGCTCGCTCATACAGTGAAGAACCATCTAGACAAATCTTCACATTCGAACCTTCTGGATGAGCCGCGATCACGCGAGTATAGTCGTTCCTGGAATCTCGCACTAATTCGCATCGATAGGCGGCAGGGTCGGCGCTAGCACATTTCGTTACAATACGTATAATTCTCTTCCACATTCTCTCAAAAACATTGAACAGGGAAACTTATTCAAGATACATTTGAAAAAATATTCTTCATATCTCTTTAATTTTTTTTCAGATTTTATCATTTATTTGTTTTTGAGTTATATAACTGTTGAATATTTGAACTAGTAATTCACTATATTACTTTGTGTATATATCCCTGCCATAAACTACTGTAGTTTCTTGGGATCAATAAATGAATCAATTGAAATATTCAATAAATTGCCACAAGAAATAAAATCATCTACGTCTCTTCATATTTTCTTGAGAAAACCTAAACAATTTATGTTGGTATGTTGATGTTCACCGAATGATCCGATAGTAAATTATAATTGAAATACTTATTTACATTATTGTATGATATTAAGATTGTGACTTATACCAGAACTATCCTGGAAGCTGTATGTTGAAAAAAATAAAATACATAAATAAAATGTTTTCGTTTTGCATGAGTGAATCGTTTCAAGATTATGGAAGTTAGCGTTAGGATGTAGTGAAGGTAATGGATATTTATATACATCGATGTCTATTCAATGAATAATTTCTACCTGAATGATTCCTTCTTCTCCTGTTTATCTTGATCATCTGCTGGTATATCATCTATATCGTGGTTTGATGTCAGTTGACTCTGGACTGAGGTAGTTTTCAATATTTCTTCCTCTTCTTCATCTTCAACGTTCTTCGACTCCGGAACCCTGAACAAAACATATACTTGAGAAAAAGGAACTTTAATCGAACTCTTTTTCATTTATGATTATTCTTGCATTTCAGAGCACCACATCTTTGTTTTTTCTTGAGTAACAAAGAGCTCAGGCTTTTCTGAGATTGGAGTAGTCCCATTTCATTCTCCAATTCCCCAAATTATCATGGATATCCCTAATGAACATTATGGAACAACATTCTGAACTCCAGCTTTCCTACCAATTTTTATAAAACAGAATCAAAATTGGGGAAATTGACAGTTGCTGCTTACATTTGAAGAAAAACTTGAAATACTTACTCTGGTATATTAGATGATCTACTTTCGTGCGTTTGAGCCGTCGCATTTTCATTTGAATTCTCCCGCGATGTTGAACTTTGTTTTTCCAGATTTATTGTATCTACGTCTGATATTCCTCAATCATTCAGAACATGTGGATGACTATTACCAACGGACGTTGAATTTTTATAGGACAAAAATTTTCATGGTTGAGGTGTTATGAGCATTATTTGACAGAGAATTTTCCTAATATTCATGATGTCATTCATTTGTCATTTTGACTCAAAAATTTCGAGGTTAATATTCTCGTAACCGTCTTCATAACAAGCTCTATAACAAACACATGAATTCAATTCAGAATTGTTAGCGCCGCTAAATATAAAAACATCTGCCTAAGCGCTACTGGGTGTATTTTGATTCCAATCTTGGGAGTACCCAAGCAGACGCATCACTGACAATTCAGAGATTTTCTGGTGCCACTTGCTTTGACGGGCGTAATAGAAACGCACGAAGAGTTTTGTAGATGATTGTCAGTTCATTCGAACACGAAAAACTTGTTTGCAAAGATCATCGTCGGAGAGAAGTATTTCATTTTTTTGAGGTCGTAGCTTCGGGGAATACTTCAACCCAAATTCTGCGGTGTGAGTGAGAGGAAGGGTGTCATGGGGTGGGAGAGGCACAGAGGTGAGAGAGAGAAAGAGAGAGAAATATAATGGACCAAAAAGAGAAGGGGAATTGTGTAGTATTGCATATATTCCTAATATGTAATATTGCTCTCCCGAATAATTTTCAATGATAGTCATGACGTATTTATTATTATTATTATTTATTTAAATCCCAAGAAACACATGTGCTTATGAAGGGATGTGATTATAATAATACAAAATATATAAGAAAGAACAGATACAGATATAAATAACAGATAGATCGAAATTACAACTGAGATAACAAAACGAAAAAAAAACTGGGAATTATTCATTTGTTCATAAAATATTGTTTCAAGTCACGTTTAAATTTCAACATATTTTTCGAATTTTCAACTTTTCTGGTAAATTATTGTAAATATGTATTCCATTATGAAGAATTGATTTTTTGCCGAAGTTACTTTTTATCTTCACTTTATCAAAATATTGTGATTGTCTTGTCCTATGATCATGAATACTAGAATTTTGAATAAAATTCAATACAGAGGGTCTATTGTTTGAAGAGGCAAAATGTACGAACGTGCAAATTTTTAACTGATGAATGCAATCCAAATTCAATAGGTTTCTTGACTTGTATAAATTTATAGTGGGTTCTGAATACTCTAACCTGAAAATACATTTTATTGATCTGTTTTGTAGTGTTTTCAGAGGTCTAATTGGTTGCTGTTCCCCAAACGGAAATTAAATATTGCAATTTTGAAAATATTAAACTAAAGTAAATGATTCTAAGATATTTTCTGGGTACATGGTTCCGTATCCTATATAGAATTCCAATAATTGGTGAAGTTTGTTTCCTCAACTGTGTTATGTGAATGACCCATGAGAGAACTGGATCAATACTTAACCCCAAGAAATTGATAGATTTAACATAATTTATTATATTATTATTATTTCCAAACATTATTTTTGTTAGTTGCTCAGTTAATATCAATCTTTTGTCAATAAACATGAATGAGCATTTATGAAAATTGAGCATTAATTTATGAGCCTCCAACCAAACTGAAATTTTTTCAAGGTCATCTTCAACTTTTGATTTGATTTCATCGATACTTTTTGAAAAATATACAAGAGTAGTTAACGGTGTTATATCATACAGGGTACATGCATTTTATGTGGTCGAATTCAAAATTGGTTCGAATTGAATGAAGGGTGCGAAATAAAAACAATCGAGTCAGAATATTAATAATTATCCGAAATGAAAGATTGGGATGCAACCGTTTCCACTGTCCTATTCTCCCGGAGTTAATGTATGTTTTTTATAATTTATATTTTTGAACATATGGCAGTTGAAAATCATTTGAAAAGTTATGAAAAAGGCAATCAATTTGAGGTTAATCAAATATCTGGAGAAATCAGAAATAATAAATGAACCACAATATGGATATCGCCATCAAAGATCATCCAGTGACTTATTGGCGTATGTTTCACATGTTTGGCAGCATTCCATTGAAAAATTCGGAAACGCATCAGCTGTTGCACTCGAAATTTCAAAAGCGTTTGAGCGAGTTTGGCATCGGGGTTTCTGTCATAAATTGCCGTCTTATGGTTCACCTCCTCAATTATAAGCTTCGTTGGAGAGTTTCTTGTCTAATAGGTTCCTATGTGTGGTTGTTGTTGGAGTATCGTCTGTTATTCTCTCAATAAATGAAGGTGTTCCACTGGGTTCAGTTCTGGTACCCACATAGTTTCTGCTTCATATCCATGTTTTGCTGTAGAAAACATCTTGTTCAGTGCATAGTTATGCGGACAACAGAACTCTTCGCACAGGATTCTTTTTCAGAGCCCCATATCAGCACGAGAAACAAAGAGACAGATAGTCATTAGCGTCAATAGTATTAACGATGACTTGGGAAAACTAATAGAATGGGGTAACATCTACTTGGGTGGAATTCAATGCTGGAAAAACCAAGGCATGTCTCTTCTCGAAGAAAGCCGATCTATCTTTCCTAAAAAGTCAAATATCTCGATGCTAGTGATTACTATCAGTAAAAATCTCTCATGAGAAAACCATGTGACATCGAACGCTAATGGTGCTTCCCAAAAGCTTGGATTTCTATTTCGTGCTTAGGAATACTTCACTTCTTGTCAGCTTCTGATGATATACAAGGCACAGACCTGGCCTGCCTTGGACTATAGTTCTCATGTGTGGGGCTCGGTAACAAAACATTCATTGAAACATCTTGTTTCTATTTAGAGAGAAGCAATCCGCCTTGTTGGCGATTCTTTGCTCTCGGGCTCGCTTACTTCGTTGGAACATCGTAGAAAGTTGTCTCTCTACTATAGATATTTCCAAGGATTCCTTTTCGTGTGAACCTGTATATACAAAAACAAATATTTCGACTTCTCTAAAAAAATCATTAGGGTTTACTGCCCCCCTGTGAAATGTACCATAATATTTCATCTTCATTCGATGTTATGAGAAACTTCTTTTTATTCACTCCGTATTATAAATAAATTGATTTACGGATACATTCTGATAATTCTAGAATACCTGGTGAACATTACTGAATCATTTTTTCCATCCTGGGATTCCAAGCTGAGTTGTTCGTAATTTCCAGTTCCATGTCTATTCAATCTGAAGAGAAAAACAATGAAATAGTATTTGATCCATTATTATATAATATGGGATTGTCCTTTGATTTTTGCCTACCTAAATGATACCTTCGACGTGATGGAAACTTTTCTTCCTTCATCTTCTAGCTTCTCTATGAAGTCGCTGGATGTGTTTTTATTATCTGGTGAAATCATCTTTAATATCTCTTCTCCTTGTATTTCGTTTTTCAATTCCACGACCTCGAGCATACTTGAAGAAAATCGATAATGAACAAATGTTTCCAAAACTTTTCCACTTAGGATCTGGATGTAAAGAACTTATTTCTCTGTCTCATCTCGAGTTGTTATATTCTTGTTTGTTGAAAAGAGGTACTGAAGGACTGGTTGCTCGAAGTATTTTTCAAAACGCACTCTTAATATAGTGGTGTATTCTTTTTTTTACTGAACGATGTTCTTGACCAAACGAAAGTATGTCATTCCAACAATTCATATCAATGTATACAATGACACCCATATCTTCTGCACCATATAATGATTTTCCAGATGCCTAATGATTAAAAAATGAGATTGTAACCTTTAGTGTGGAAGTTTGAATCTTTTTGTAGAGATCAATCACTCTATCACCAATCTGATATTATTTGCACTCGAAGCGCGTTTCGCTAACAAGGTTAGCATCTTCAGGAGAAGACACTTGTTACCAAATCCGAAGATTAGGTAAAGCTATTGATATGCCTTACAATTTCAGATAGTGCAGCAACTAGCTGCAAAGTATTTTGCTCCAATATGGACTTCGTCTGTACTACTAATCATTCTGATTGATTTCTCATCAATTAACTGAGAAGTTGCCTGAAAGGAGTGGACCCTTTACCACCATTCATGCCATTTTTATATATTGCTATATCTAGACTCACATGCATCGAGTAGCCTTGTGTCATGCGCATGTTCAATCAGTTTCAGACTTCTTTCACCAAAAAAATTTCAATATATATATAGTGACCCAGATTCAAATCATCAGACATTATGGAAAAGAAAAAACAAAAGGCCTCTGGATCAAGAAGACTTATCTCAGGTGGGGCTACAACTTTAAAATAGTATTTTCTGAACAAGTTATTGCCTGTAGATCTCGTATTCCAGAAAGATGCGGCTTTTGAATCGTTTTTCGTTCAAATAGGAAAAGCGAACGTTTCTAATAATTAATAAAAAACTAAATAACAGTAGAAGTTTGTTATTTTTTACCGAGGTATAAAATTTGAAACTAAGCAAAATTTTCTTTTTTCATTTTCAAAACCCAGTGAAAAGTTGTTTTTTGGTTGCCATATTTGACAAATACAGAATAGAACGTGACAAATGAAATGACTATCTTTTCCATTCAATCTTCAAATCATCTAACAATTCGTTCAGGCCAGTCTCAAATTACCTAAACAGTAGGTTTCGGCTGGCACCTGTCAGAAAACAATCACTTCCATGGCTGATACCACGAAGGGCATTGAATTATATCCAACCAGTGCAGGTGTCTTCACAGAAGAAAATCCTGCATTTGCTTTCGTCGATACAAATGAAGGAATTGATTTTCAATTATAGGGACGGACACACTTGCAGACCGGTTTCGGGCTATTTGGCCACTCGTCAGTAGAAGGCAGTCCCATCATCGACATGAAGTCGATGACTTCCCATGATTGAAAATCAAAATCCTTCATAGTATCAAGCCCCGACCAAAGCTGATGCGAACAACGAAGCTATTGCGCCATCTACCCATGGACGAGGTATTCCAAAAGCAAACCGAATTCGCCCATTCCTCCTGCGAGGAAAATTTAAAAACATTCGACATATTCAGTGGGTATACTTGAAGACTGGCGTTAAATCAAATCATCTTTCGAACAATTCGTGCAGGCCAGTCTCAAATTAACTACTCAGTAGGTTTCGGCTGGCACCTGTCAAGAAAACAACTCCTCCCCTGGTCAATACCACGAAGGGCGTTGAATTATATCCGATCTTCGATCAAAAACTAACTGCCGCTTGTGTCAAATTTCATTAATATATTTCAATTGAAAAAAATCCATTTAATGATGACTTAATGTGCGTCATACAATGAACGTGCATTTCATTCTATTACTTTGATTGAAACATGTCTATTTTGCCATTTTTGGGGGATATTTGGAGATTTTTTTTTGTTCGAGAATAAAGATGTACCCGCTCTTGGATATTTTCAATATCTGGGAAGATATCACTTTCAACATCTCCCAAGTACTACAATACATAATTGATTTCGCTATACCAAAACTTCGAAAAAAATATACTTTCTGTTAAGAAGCATATGTTCATTTTGGAGAATCTGATCGAACTCCTTTGTTATGAATATTTGTTTGAGGGGAATCAAAAATAGGAAAAAATGTTTGAAAAAAAATATGAGATTTCATTTGACGTAACGCGCGTCATTTTGCAAGTTATCGCTCCGCTCGTTAGCAAACATCACACTCGTTACACGATATGCTACTCATCAAACCATACGCAATAAAATTTCTATTCTTCAAGGAAAACGTACTTTTTGAAATCCAAGGACTTCGACGAATCTTTCTCTGTAACCGTTTCCAAATTCTGACTCACTCTTGTGTGATCTCTCTGATCGAAAAGGTAATATGGAACTTGCCTTTCTTCCAATCTCTTTTTGAAACACGGCAGTTTGTAGGGCTCGCGAGGGCTGTCTCCACATCCGCACACCGTCGTCATTGTGAATGAACTCACACCTGCAACAAAATGTTTTTTTTAATAAATGATCAGAGTGTGGTGGATTCAGCAAGTAAAGGTTGGGTTCGTTAGACTGCGTCTGACAGAGCGTAAATAGAATTGGAATTTTCTCACTGCTTCCTCAACATTATTATTCTCACTGCGTCCTTGCAATCAGAGCGACTCAGGAAAGAGACAGGAGACATTTTCTGCTAGCAACGAAATAGATTACGAACGGATCAAATTAATTGTGTTTATTTCTTTGAATGGAATGGTTGAAGACTAAACAGCTTTTACAGCGTTTCACTTGGATAATTATTTTCCTCAATGCGGAAAACCAATGAAAAATTTGATGGCTAGACCTGTTTAGGCGATTGAACTGATCAAGATAAACCCGGATTTTGGCTCATTTTTCAGGTATTTAATTGTTCCTGTGTTTCATCCTTCACCAAGCTCAATCGACCAAAATGCGTGCTTTTCCATAATTTTCAAAATTTTACTTTCAAGCAAACGCTTGTTATGAAATCGTTATACACTGAAGTCATTTGCTGAGCAAAATTTTGAAAATCACGGATGTGGACACATTTCAACCGATTAAACTTGGTGCACTCCGAATATAACATCCGATTATTGGCATCTGTTTCACCGACTAAATTGTTCAATATTTCTTCATTAATAGTTTGTAGTTCACAGAAATTTGGTTGCATACAAATGCTTTCTTGTATAAAATTCCCAATCCTGTGGTCTCGAGTTTTTATCCAATAATCATACTGAAGTTATTTTCTTAGCAAAATTCTCAATATTATCCTAAAACACATCTTAACCGATTGAACAGGGTGCACTAGGAATATTAACATTTTGTAATCAATCAGTTTTTACCAACGAATGCATCACATTTAGCACAACCACCTTCTCACTCTATTTAGTCATTTCACTGATTCATGATTGGTAGAAAAAATACTTTGTAGAATATTAATCGGGAAAAATACCTTCTAAGTATGTTAAGGGATCAATTATCCTAACACCAAACTGATATTATTTGCTCTCTATCCATTCGAGAATCAAGTAGTAGCAAAATGTAAAAATGCTGAATATAACTAAATTCCTGCAGTTAAGCGAGCAGGATGATTGTCAGATATAATTTCATACCCTTCGTGTTATGTCATGGAGTAGTTATCTAGAGATTACCAACCAACTCTGCCTATGAAACATGAATGTGCTATGGAGTTGTCTGTTGTTACAGAATTTTCACCAGAGGCAGAGGCTTTGGGAATGTGATTGGAATCTAAACGCCAAAAAGTCACATAAAGAATAGGATATCAGTTGAATCCTTGGTTCCGAACTCAATGAAAAATGGAGACCAGTTCTTTTTTTACTACATTCTTCTTTTATAGTTCTTTGGTTTATTTGGCATTTCTTCTGATGGGTCAGGTCACCATTGACTGCCAAAAACTGTATATTTCCTTCACTTCCAAGAGGTATACACAAGGAGCTGAAAACCTTGAATTTGGAACAAAAATGATAAGGTGAAAGCAATTTTCCGTAAGACTAGAGGAGTCTCTCCATACCTTGTGGTAAAGGCCTATACAGTGCTTTATCATCCTCAGGTATTGTATTATGAAACGCATCAAATACACCAAATATTGCCACACTTGAATAATCTGAAAATCATATATTAAACGGAATAGCGATAACGACTGACTTTTATCATAGTTCGACAGTGAAATTAATTTTGGGATAACTTCGAAAATTAGTAAGATATAAATGTTCAAAGTTGAAAATTATAGAAAGAGGATTATATACTAATGAGTGATGTCACATGTTATTATCGCCATATACAAGTTCCGTTGCAGCTAGCAAACTCCAAAGTTCTAGGATTCTCAACCGATTTTAATTTCGTTTTCAATTTTCGCTATGGTAAGGTATCGAATTTTTCTCCACACACTAATGTATTTTTTGGTAAAATTCATAGTCAACCCTCAAGATTAAACTCAATTGTGAGTCTTCATAAAACCAGGTTTGAAATTTTCAAGTTCAATTGCAAAATATAAATATTTAAGTTTTTATTGGAATCGCGAAATGATATACTAGTTGTTACTTGATTATACCCTGTTACCACTTTTTTTATTTTATACTTCACGTTAATCAGTCAACTGTGTTCGAAGTGAACGTTCCCCATTTCCCTTAGAGTGAAATAGTTTGTTATGGCCGGTCAATCACAAGCTGAGCCTCAACTAGAAGCTTACAGTTGATCAATTGGCCGAAATAATCGATTGCCTGTTGTGGACTTGTGCCACAGCTGAATTTCTGAATGGTGGATTCAAATACCGACAGTTCGCAATATCTTTCTGCGGACTCGATTTTATCATGCTGATTGCTCCCATTTTATGCCTGAATAACAAATTCATAATAAAAATTTGATGGCTTGTGACATTATTCTCGAAAAAAGGCGTTGAAAGTACCGAGCTTTCATTTTCTGCAGGAACTACATTTTTTTCATTTGTAATTCAGAAAATATCAGTTGCACTAATGTAAATGTGATGTAAATGTTTCTTGGGATGAATGAATGTTATTATTATTATAACGCTGGTGCTATTGAGTTGCAGGGTTTTTACATCAATGAAAATTATTTTTGTAGCTACAATAAAACATAACTCAAAATCAATGAACTTGAGATACGAGGTTTTGATATTTAGGCGATGATATACTTCCTGGTTGGGCATTTTCAAAATGAAGATTGATATTATCAATACTTTTTCGATAAAAAATCCCTTCCACCCCTGATGATGGAGGTCTATTTGAACGATAAATAGTACTTCTATAGTACTACGTCTTGTATCTCCATTGACCACATAGTCCATTTTCATTTGATTATTTCTGTATACAACTGACAAAGTATGAACAGAAATTTATATATCACGTATCACAATTGATATTTTCTGACATACAATTCACTAATCAGAATTACATCTGGGGCCTGGTTAATAAAAGTACAAGTCTTGTAGCTACAAGAGAAATACAAAGAAACACGATGATAAATAATTGTTTTTTACTCGCTTTTTACCTGTACCTACATTGTGTTTCTTTTGTAGCTACAAGACTTGTACTTTCATGAAACAGGCCCCTGATATCCTCTGAATAACATTGGGAAAAGCTGTAATTAAAAAATAAAGTGGGTACCACACTGTGTAATAGAACTATCATTATTATAAAATTGCAATTTCATACTTTCGTTTCTCCTAATAGAATCAAACTCATGTATGGACATGAAAGAAATCCTGGTGTAAATAAAAGGTTTCTTTAATTTTGCTCACTGTACACGACAATCATTTGGACAAATCCAAGCGGGCAATGTTCATTTCTTTTTATATTTTTTCGTACTTGGTCCTTCACTTCTGGACGATTTAGATCGATGGTGTTCATGTTCTTCAGCTCTCCATGTGCTTGGTGCTGTTGATGATGACGGTACGTTCCTTTTAGGACAGTAACAAGAACTGAAATCCAAAAGGAATAATTTTCATAAGTGAAGTGAAGATGGATTTGTGCAAGAGTATTATACACTGTTATTTTTATTATGACAGATAATAATCATTCTATTTCCAGTACAGCATTGCATACACCAACATTGTCACATCCACTTTAAGTTCGGAAAATTAAATTTATCAAAGTCGAAATGTAATTTGCTTACGCTTTCTTGTTGTGTTATTACAGAGCGAATCATAAAACCAGACCTCTCGAGTACCACTATGGAAGACACCAATACTTCATGATTTATGCGCAGGCGTAGTTTCTATAGAAAGAGCTGCTTTGTCTGCCTTAATATTTTTTTACACGCGGATACCAACGCAAGCAAGCAGTAAAATTCAGAAGGAATACTCGCTAAGGTTGAAATCAGTATTCACAATCATCGAAAAAGATCTCTTTTTCAAAAAGAACATTCATTATGCATTATGCACCATCAATATTGAATATACATTTGAGAGTATTGCAGTGTGCTAAGAAATAGTCTTTTTAAAGAGGTCGATCACCTTAAAACCTAGTTGGCGCTCGTTTCGCTATTCAAGATAGGAAATGATTACTTGATTTCAAAATATTAGTTAGTGAAAAAAATGACTGCCACCTTGAAATTTATGTTTGAGAAGAAGTTGAGAACCATTCGTCTTTCGTCATATACCACTTCTATATATTTATTTCTTGACTTCTCAATTAATATTTATATAGTTTTTAAGTTTATATTTAACTTTTTTACATTTTTTATATTTTACCTTTACTGAATTTCTATTCAAATTGTATAAGTATTCCTTGTTTTTATACAGACCACGAAGGTGGTAGGATGTTTATTTTTCAATAAATAAATAATATATTATATTTCTGATCATTTTCAAATTGCTTTAGCTGATCCTGTTATTTTCATCCAGAGCATGCCACGAGTATAAGAAGACATTCGAATTTGTCATATTTTCCTTATCTTATATAAACATCATTATCTTCGAAACAAATTCAGCAATATTGGAAAAAAAATCATTATAATTCGCCGGAATCAAAATTCAGAACAGTCTGCCCGAATACAAAAAAATTATCAATTCGAAAAATTCAAAGGAGACATAAAAAATACTCTATATCAATAAAATATAAGTAGTCTGATTCAACTGATTTTTCATTTAACTGACATTTGTTCATTATAGTTTTATAGAGTTTGTATATGATGGGATTTATTAAACTATTATTATTATTATATTCCCATCGGACTTGAAGCCGCGACCAAAAACCGTTAGACTTTCTCGATAGAAAATAAGATCGCAGCGTTAGCGCGGAGAAACGCGGAACTGTCAATGGTTAAATTGTTTATATTTGCATGTGTATGGAGCTTCGATGTTCTCGTGTTCCTTTTGTGTGTGAAATTTTCAATTTCTCATTAATTTCTGCGTGAGAAGTGACTCAGTCGACGGTTGAATACTTGAAGAATATTTCATGGAACGAACTCGAAGGTTTTTATAATCAAAACATTGTAAAATTCGAATGACTCGAGGTTGTTGGATTTATGAGTTTCTGCTCGGGCTTACTGAAAGAATATTGCATAATTTAATGATTAATGCACACCTGAAATAATTAAAAATTACATCTCTCAGCTGGAAAAACTCTTAAATATAAAATTTATTCAATGTATCCAAGCAATAATAAAGTATCACAAGTGGCAGTTTTCAGCTAGTTGGTGTGATTATGCCTAATTTGAATTATGCATTACACACTAAATTATACAGTAGCACCCATACCATAGAGATTGTATCAAACATTAACTGATTCATATCCAGGACTAGAAAACAACGGAAAGTAAATATATGCTCACAATAAATGAAAAGTAGCAAACCTTCCAATTATTTCAATGGAATATTTCTGAGTTTCTTGGAAATCTCGACAATCGCTACTAAAGCTCAAACACACACAAAAATCATAAAAATCCAAAATGAGTGAGGAGTCAACAGAACAGCCCCATATAAACACATGCTAACTAGAGTACGGCTGTCTAATCATTGAGTGTTCTCGCAAAAGTCGATAGGAGGCGTATCGCTTATTTTCTATCGCGATTCGATCTAAGGAGTAGGCAGATTGAGACCTTAGAAAGAACTCGTGACGAGACCTGGGGAGTAGGCAGATTGAGGCCCCGGCGTCAAGTCACAAACCCTTGCCCCCTGTGACAACACCTGAGGAGTAGGCAGATTGAGACCTCAGCGTGAAGTCACATTTACCTCTTGAAAATGGCTCCAAAATCGGAGCCGAAACGTCGAGAACAAAACTCCAGACGCGGTTTAACCCGAACTCAACAACAACATATATATATAAATATATATATATATATATATATATATATATATATATATATATATATATATATATATATATATATATATATATATATATATATATATATATAATGCGATTTCATATTATGTTGCGTTTACAAGCGAAAGGAGCTAGGAGATTTCGTAACATTATTATTTTAATTGTAAGTTTAGTTCGTGAAATCATACGTGAAAAATCGAACTGACACTAAGAGTTTCAAGTTGTAGTTTTGAAATGGAAAATGGACCTCAAAAGGATTGCCAACTTACTCTTTGGTACCTGCACTCGATAAAGGTGCGAGTTCCTTTGAAACATGAAACGTTCCTCCATGTGACATAGATGATTTCCTCGTCGGTTTTACCGTGGTGCCGTACCTGGTTTTCTTCTTTTTCATTTTTGGGCATTCATATTCATTCACTTCAAATACTGAAAATAAATAAAATCACTCATTCGGTTTCGAGAATCACCTTCGAATAATCTTACGGAAACATGCTGATACTGCTTCGTCAATGAAGTTACCAGCTGGAACCACCTTTGACGGAGGCGCCCAGTCTGACCTAGAATCAGAATGTACGCAGAAATCATCTCAAAGTCGTTTCGAATATTCTATCAAAAGGGTTCAATTAATATAATTCAGGGTGATTCAGGACCATGGAATCACACTGCTCGAGAGGTTATATATTTCCACAAGAGAAGGCATTTGGTATATCTAGTAGAATAATAGAGTTCTTTAAAAAATAATTCTGAGTTAGAATGTACATTCAAAAATCTATATATAGTTGTTTGACTGGAATTAAAGAAAAATTGTAACATCAAATTTTTCATATTTTTCATAAAGGAAATCAGATTAACACATATAATTCTAATTATACGTTATTTAAAAAAATATTTTTGGATGACTTCGAGGTTGTATAGAATATTTTGTTTAACACCTCCCCACCCAAGAATACCATAATTTGGTCGAGACTATATCAGAAAATAGTTCCATATTTCATTTAATTTGTGTACTCAAGGGAAAGTTTTCCCTCGTTCAACACTCTAAGGATAGGGATGGCACGGTAAAGCGAACCCAGTGACAACTCCTCTGATTATAACCTCATCTTTCTTCATATTTTTTTGCTATTAATGGAATATGAAAATGACATATTTGCAACATGAAAATTCATATTCCACCAATAATGAAGTTCGAGATTGAGTTCTCAGTACATCATAGTTTTCTGCAATGAATAGAATTGTTGCATATACAACTTAATCTCCCCGACATAAAATGGCGCCTTGTGGGATACACATATCTGGTACGGATCTGTTATGTCCGGTTTTAACCGTTTGTTCACGATTGTACACAATAATAACCAGAGGGTCGAGTTTTTGTTGAAGAGTTCGAGTTTTTACCATCCCTGTATTGAGAGTGCGTCATGGAGGCATAGCCTCTTCAGGGCTACTTATTGATTTTTCGGTAACGAATTCGGCTGTAAGGAAACTCATTTGCATTTTCATCTGACTCATTGAGTTCTTAGAAATAAATATTTGGAATATTATTGACTTCAGTATGTTTCAGAAGTCTTTTCGCATATAAAATACGAAATGTTTTATTTTTCCCATTTCGGTTTTATCCTATTTGTCTTTCGTATAGAGCTATCTCGCCATACTTGTTTACTCACATTAATGTCCAGATATAGTCGAATAAGTAAATGAGTCCCGTTATGACATTGAGCAAACAAGCCAAAATGGTTAGCATTTTACTGGTTCGTCTCCTCAATAAGAGTAGAAATCCCCCGCAGAGCCAGAACATCAAAAAAGCTGCGAGAGCAATCATAATCCACGGTTTCGGTTGAATACGTTGATAGACACACCAAGACACTACATCGATGGCTGTGATGAAGAAGAAGGCCGTAGATACTGTCAACAGCAGGATTTTTGTCGTCATAAACAATGGTACGTCATATAGCAGGATGGCCATTACCAAACAAATAGTACAAAATACCTAAAAATATTAGAAAAATCATATTCATATAACATATTCCTAGAAACTTGAAATAAATATATATATATATATATATATATATATATATATATATATATATATATATATATATCTTCCTTTATTGTGGCGAAACATATTTCAGCCTGAATATGAGAATCAAAAGAGGTGGTCTTATGATACCTCGCTTGAGAGTTTTTAAATCCATAGATTCATAACCGACTATCTCGATTTTGAGAAAGGTATAGAATATGCGTCGAATGCGAATCTTTTCAATTTTGTGGTAAGGTAATTTCTATTGATCGTTTTCATTTGAAAAACTTCCCAAACGAAGTGTCACCAGACCTCCATTTCTATCTAGAAAAATAATACGCCGTTCTTAGCGACTTCATACGCTAGAAATTATGTCTTTTTACGTGAACTTTGTTCGAATTTGATGGTTTTTCCAGTAGAGAGGTTCAAGGAGAAGACTTTTCTCCACTGCACAGAATAATACTTTCATTTGTGTCTATACGACGACATATAGGCAGGGTTAATTGTTATAGATACTCTTCCTTTTCGTTAATGAGTCAAATGTCTGTGGATGCACATATTATCGGAGAGTGTTCTTTACTTTTCAGTTATGTTATTTCTCCTCCAGGAGTTTCATTTTTCCTTTTTCGCCTGGAGAAGAAAAATCCCAACAATGCCTGCTTTCAACAAAATTCTCCATTATGGTGTTTTGTTTGAAGGTAATTTTATACAACTCCATATGGATTCAATCACTAACAAATCTGTATTGTTGAGTGACTCGTTGGATTCAATCCAACAATTTCAACTGTTAATGACTGAAATCTTCGCGAATTTCATTAGACTCCAAATACACTTCTTTCAAGCAAAAATTGAATGAATTCGAGTTCATATACCAATATTGGATAGATCAAGACATATTCCTCTAATATATTATGTTCCTTTGATAATTGCGTTCTATTCATACGAGACATCAGTATCTCTATCTCATCAACGTTTCGTTATTCAAGGCGGATTCAAGCAAGCCAACCTAACTCGTGAAGAGCTCAACTCTTCTTAAGCGAACGATGAAGTATGGCATCTTTTCAAGTTAAGTTGAGAACTTGGTGATTTATTCTTATATTGATGACTTAAGATATTCATAAGTTGAGTTGTCTTGCCCGAAACCGCCTTTACTTTTCCATAAACGGGCACTTCTTGAATATGATTTAACGACATTATAAATAATATGGGTACTTACTAATTCAATGCATCTTAGATAATTGCATCTTTTAGAAATCAAACAAGCACAAAATTTGGGTTTTTCGGTTACATACATTGACCAAGGCGGTGACGACCAATACGCCCAAACTTAAACAATGGTAAAGGATTCTTTGATAAGGGTGACTGATAATATTCTTCGCATTCCCTAGTTAAAGTCATTGACCGGTTTAATGAAATTCCTGGAATCGAATTTGATTTTATCGTCCACTTTTTCTGTATCGAACGATCATCTTGAAGATATACTTATATTGACACTATGTCAGTCAGTTATGTCAGCTGAGCCAAGTTAGTTCAATCGGCGATGGATGGAAGCACCAAAGTAGTGCAAGTTGTTTGTGGTAACACCTTGATTTTGATACATGCATCAGATATTTTGAGTACCCATAGAAGTTTAAGAGACCTTGGGGTGAAATTTCCAATGTTTTTTCAAACAGTCCACTTTCAACAAGACGGATGTAGCCAGAATTATGAAGTCAATTCAAAAAACGTTTAATTTTATCAAATTGATTTATTGTTACCTATAAATACCTACATAAAATTACAAAATACTTGTTAATAATCAAATCTACTAATGGACGGATAGTGATAATTTCAATGGTATATATATATACATCATTTCAATATGTACATTATCAAATGTTTTTTCACAGGATTATATCAAAACATATAGTCATAATGAGGAGATATTTCACAAATTAAATAGCTTATCGCATAATTACATTTCCGGTAAAATAATACGAAACGCTGTAGTCTTTGAATTATTTTTTATCTTTTTCATTTTCAAATATCGTGACATTGTGAACAATATATTTCTCATACCACGTAATGTCTGAAATATATCTTTTGTTTATGAAGGCAATCTCTAATTCTTATTATCAATACTAGCCTGAAAAACAAATAACAAGGCCATCATTTGTTCCTCTTGGAAAATTGTATCATATCGTTAATATAAATCATCTGTGTCGAAATTCAAAGTTTAATTGAATTATAATCGAAGATCAAATGTCAGAAGTGGCCTTTCTCAGAGTCAAAAATAAAGTACAGTTTGCCGAAAATAATATTTCTCCAATTAAATGTTTTTTTCAATAACTCTCACGTATTTTTCATCATCATGACAGTTCGTTAGTGACCCTATAGTCTAACTAGTATATCATTCAAATATAAAAATTCCAACAGGATTTTATTGGTTCATATAAAATAACAAATTAATAACAAATAAGAAACCTTTGCATCAATAATCAAATGAAAATTAAGTATTGTTAGTACATGTTGTACAAGTAGTACAAAAATTTAACGTTACAACACAAGGCTATTCACAAATTTTCGAATTATTCGGTGACTCAACCAAATATTTCGATGGATTCATATATAGGTTTATTCGGAACGTACTGTGATTTCCATTGGTTGAACAGTCTATCGGAGAAGGTTTATTGAACTGAAAACTTACCTTAACAATGATACGATATCCGCGAAAAAGTAGAGAGGGTATCATCGAACAGGTTTGAAGTGTAAACTGAATTAACTGGAAAACCAATCAAACTTAGTAAAGGAATAACCCTTCGCATAGTCAGCTGTTCGTAGATTCATTCATCTACGGATGTATTTTTCAATACAATAATTGAAAAAGTTGACAAAAATTATGTTAGATTACAAGAAAATCTGAAACTCATTTGAACCTCAATCTTCAAGTTTGTCGATAAAGTAGTCATTCCGAAAGAATTGCTAAACAGCTATGTTTCTCAATATTATAACCATTATCAATTGGTAACATAAAGCCACGTAAACTATGAACATATTTACAAGACAATAAAAGGTTTCAATATGAACAGTTGCGAAATTAATTTAGAAGTCTTCTTTTCTTACGAAGGTAAACATAGCATCAACAGCAAATACCACAACATTTATAAAAGCAAAAATTATAGAAGTTGTCATCATTGTTAGCAAGTACATGTTGGGGTGATAGAAGTAATGTTTCATCAGGTACAACCGGTCCACTGTGAGAAGAATACCTGCGAAAAAAAAATCAGTTCATTCTATATTCATCGATTACTTTTCGAGCAACAGTCTAATGATCCAGATCAGCAGTAGGATTCTGTGTACCATAGAATTCTACTTTCTATCCAAAGAGTGAGTTGGATTGAGTGCATCGTATTCAAGATGAATGAAATGAATTTCTACACGGACTACGACTGATGACAGATATTAAAAGCATAAACGACTGCCGATAAAGGATCTTGATACAAGTACAACGATGCTCTGCTGTCACCAGTTTTGTCAAAATCTCTGGTCAGTAGATGGGCGTATGTTCTTTTCTACGAAAAGAAAGAAAATCCTTCCTTCAACGTTTATTATATAAAACTGGTGCAAATGGTGTAAACCTCCAAGAGGCAACGCCATCTGCTGGGAGACGACCAAAGTCTCAAACTCTCACTGTCCAAGACAGAGGAGACCTCTTACAGCGAGCCATCGTACGACGAAGTCGCAACAAATAGCCCGCCGCGATCGAGAATCGACTTCGGTCAACTTGCAGAAAGCTGCATCCCTTCACAGAAATCAGAATTCCTATGTTCGAAATGATTGCATTCACAAATCCAATGCCAGACAGCTGTTTCGACCCATGATACTATGTTATAGTATCATGGTTTCGACTAAGATGTCTATATACTGGTGTTTCTAATGTTGCGATATTGTTTCAGACAAACCTGTGGACAAGGCGTGATAGTTCATCAGTGGCCATGAGGGGCGCTGGTAATCAAAAATTTCTATTAATTTTCGTGATCACTCGATCCATGGAACACGCTGTTGCCAATTCTGATGTTTTTGTTAAAGGATAGAGAATTTATCGGGACTGGATATGTGAGGTTATTGAAAACACCAAAACGCGCCAAATTTGTGTTTAACTTTATGCGTTATTTATTCCATGTAGTTTGAAAATAATTTATCAGTTGAAATAAATTTGCATTGTGTTTCTACTGATCTGGACCAGAATTCGCAACGACATGGCCACTTGGCAACACAGGATTGTCATCTCCACTGCAAGAGTGCCAGTACCTGGCGGATTTTTTGCAGTACTATTACGCCTACATCATCAAATTTTTCATCTAGTTGGCCATATCGGTCGACTGATTTGCTGACAACCTCTTATATGGAGTAAACACACCAGTATATAGCCACCTTAGTTTCGACCTACCAGGTCTCATCAGTGACACTTGGTTGGACTGTGAACACAAACATTTCGAAACTATCTACTCCTCACGAAGTAAGCCTCTGAAACTGGTGCAAATGGTGTAAACCTCCAAGAGGCAACGCCATCTGCTGGGTTTATTATATAGTTTCATTGAGTTATACCGACTGAATGACAATATTAGCATTCATAAATAAATGCTGATTCAGATAAAATTGCCTATTCATATATATATATATATATATATATATATATATATATATATATATATATATATATATATATATATATATATATATATATATATATATATATATATATATATATTTTCTTCACTCGGAAAAAAGTTGAATAAATATTGACTTGGAGAAGCCCTGGTACAACCTATATGTTTCTATCTATTCAATTCAAGGCAGATTGGGTGAATCCAAATCTTGTAACAAATAGGATAATTAGCATAATGTTGCGGATTTTTCAAATGACTGGACCAAGTACTACCTCGATATCAGAAACGCAAATATTGAAGACCAAAAAGAAGAGACGAACTTCTTGCTAATGACCAGATCGTTTTTTTTTTTGAAAGTATAAGTAAAACTTACATGTTATGAGGAATAGGGCTGACCCAGTGACAGCAAAAAGTGAAACTGTCCTAAAGGGTATTCTTTCTCCGAGCATTTTTCCCAGGATCAGAACACAGTTGATGACCATATATCCAGTATATGCTGTATACATGACTCCCACATGAAGCATGTGACTCTTTCCAAGACCAGCTGTTGAGGCAGGGTCGTAGATAAAACCCATACATATCGCACATATTAGCTGAAAACGGAGATCAACATGAACTACTACTATCTTTGTGATATGGTTGGAACCTTTGTTATGAAATTGACAGATGTTTAACATAAATCAATGAGTGTTTTGACTGGAAAAGACAATTTTTTCAGGAATCAATCCGTGTACGAAAGCTTATGTTGTTCGACGTTTCGACTCTCATCCCGAAGTTATTTTCGATAACTGATAGTCGATATTTCGTTTCCTGGAATATTGGCACTCACCGTCTGTTTGTATACGGGTTCGATCCCTGGTCACGGCGGTAATTTAATAGTTGGTTGCCTAGGAACCAATACTGATAGGTAAGGTCTGTTCGAATACACCAACCGACCTGTAGGTTTTTCTAGGTTTAGGTATGGTCAACAGCAAATGCGCTGTCGAAAAATCAACAAAACCAGGCCCTGCCTTCCTACCAACCGAAATACAGCGTCAATATCGACTGCCCGTATCGACTGCCTGTTCTGCACTCGAATTAGTGATCTATTAGCATGAGAGACGAAACGTTGAACAACAACCTCTCGACACTGACATAACATGTGATGAAGAGAGAGAAGACTGCAGAGTTAGCAATATAGAGTAATTTAAGTATAAATTGAATCATTCCTTCCCCAATGTAGGAGATGGAAAAAGGCTGTGAAGGATATTTAGGTATAACATTGTCATTCCGTCCTCCAAAATAGCTCCTCAAGGTACATATCCTTTCTTCCTTCAATGCAGTCCGCATCGTGCTATGTGGAAAACTGTCTGAAGGCCAGTCCATTAGTTACGTCAATGCATCTTCCACACAATTTTTATTTCATAAAAAAAAAACATCTTTCATGCAGTGATTAATCATCCATGATTCAATATCTGTGCAGATATCTTATTACTATTTGTTTTCTCATGTTATGATGCTTATTTTTGGAAAAATGTCAAAATTGGTTTGCTCTCTTCCATAGTTCTTGATCGTCCCTTATTGGATAAAATTGAGACAGTCCTAGAGGTAACTAATACAGTATAAGTCTTACCAGTTCTAATATCTTGATACCGATTTGCCATCTCTCTCTAAGAACAACTTTCAGAGGTTTTTTTGGTTGCTGTTCTTTGACTTCTTTGTTATTGTCCACCTCTGCCGACATACTGTCTTCCTCAGGGGGGTCGTAAAAACCGCTGTTATCCACCTTGATACTTTTTTTACACTTCTCAATAGAAAGTGTATCAGCTCCTGGTTAGTTCCGTTTTCTGTAAAATACAATATTTTCGGTACGGCTACAAAATACATATTCAATTACTCAACTCCTTTGGGTCCAACAAAGTTCATTACAGGCATCTATTTCTACGTTCAAATCACATTCCTGAATTGACTATCAGCCAGCACTCTTTTAGCTACCCTCCCAATAATTGAAAATATAATGTTTTCAAAAATTTCAGATCACCTCGATTATGTAAACCATAATAATGGCGTTAGGCTCATTTGGAATCAAATTCAAAATATTCTCAAAACCTCAAAACAAATGAAAATATATTCATTTGAAATAAATTTCGTGTCGGTTAGGGATCAGTAAAGACCACGATTTCAGTACAGAACCATTACCTTCCTACAAACTCATATTGTATACCTGTATTGTCACCCTTTCAAAATTTCGAAAAAATTTAAATATCACCCCATTGAATAAAAAATTCGTAAAACAAGTAAAAGACCAAACTTGTCTCTCGACGAAAACAACCTATTGAGAAACATAATAGGAAAATTCTACTTCTTTCATAGAAGTTTTGTAGGTATTTCCTTTTTATTTCGAAGTGAAATGCATAGAATAAAAAGTGATGTTGAATTGATAAATGAATACCATTATTTCAAGAAATCTGTAGAAACATGGATTACGAAACAAAAATCCAAATTTATTTGAATTGGTGAAAAATTGAAATGTTCGATTTTTGCCATGCAGTTCCAACTTTTAATTACGATAAGTAATATGATGAATAAATTCGTTTGATATTTTCATTGGGAATATTTTCATGAAGAAAAAATAATTCAGTCGAACTCCAGCCAAGTATAGTTCCTCAGTATATATTATACTCACTTGATTGATGAAAAACTTGGTGAACTTATGAACGCATTATCTGCATTCCACACCAATCAAACGACTTTCTTAACAAACGGATCTCAACGCACAAAACACAAAATTACCTTCAAGAACCGTTTACCCTTATCTCGCACTGTATCTTCGGAGACAAATGATCTATTTGTTTCTTCGAACGACGAGGAAAGAATGACTGGGCCGCTCATTCCTTAATTGAAATCATTAACCCTTCGTCGAATTAACCTCACACCCACGAGACGTGTATTCATTTGTTTTTTGTCGCTCGGTAAGACGCTCTGAAAAAGCTGGATGACGAATCGCAATTACTTCCAATTTATTGTAACTATAATTTGTTTATTGTCGATTTTGAACGGAAGCAATCGAATTTGCATGTGTAATAGGAAACACTGGCATTCCGATTATTGTTGACTAATAGAGCGCTGCGTTTGAAATCCTGACAATTTTGTAGTGGAGTACTTGATTTATACTAAGAGGGTTATACCGACTAGGCACAATTTGTCTTTCTGTGCTTTTCACCTACACCTGTCATAATATCATGGATTTGTTAATTGAGAATACTTGTACTGACCAATATTCTCATCAAAACAATTCTATGATAAGACTGATCAGAATCTGAATGGTAATGTTTCGGACTTCTATTGTCTATATTAACTCTATTGAAACCTGTTGCTAAGAACGGGAGGATTAAAATACAAATCAAGTGAGAAAATCAAATCAAAATCAAATATTTGGCCAATAATGAAAATAGGGATTGATGGATCAAAGAAAAATACTGTTGTTACAAGAAATCGAGATATCTAATATGGAATATGAGACAAAAAAAATTAAATAACGAAATAAATGAAATACTATTGTGACAAGAAAATTGAGGTATCGAATGTGAAATACCAGTTAAATAATGTAAATAAAGAAATTAAATGAAATATTATGAAAAAATGTTGAAACCAAGTTTCAATTTGAGTGTACTCACTCACAGGTTTCAATAGAGTTGATAATATAAACAAGGGAAGTCTGAACCATTACCATTCAGCAAGGAACATTATGTCAACCACTTTCAAGCAAACTGATCAGAATCGATGTTAAGTTAGTGCTATATCGAAGCTACCACGACTGCTACTGGGTAGTACCTACTATGTGAAAAAATGCAATGAAATTCCCTAATTTGTTGTTCACTCATCAATCACTTTCACTCGAGTTTTATCTGATTGTTCTGTTTGTCGAATATAGAAAGCGACATAAATACTCAACTATTCTTCTCGAGACTTTGGAAATCGACCCCTTCATTTAAAAAGATGTATTCGTCGAAACTTGTCGCTTCTGTTAATTATTTTACAAACTGAACTAGTTTCTACGCTTGGTATTTCAACCAATTACCAACCAGTACCACTGAAATAAGGATTTTTTCCAGCAATTTCCATCATAAGAAACTGCATTTAGAGTACATTTTTTTCAGAAGTTGAAATGACTCGGCGTGAATCATATTCAGAACAAGTCTGCTGTTTCATGAACATTGACTGGCACAATACCATTGATTTTTAGCGGTACATTTGAATATATGCAAGAAAAACCTCAATTTTCTACCGTAAAATGGAAAGTAACGTCAAAATATTCCATTTAAGGCTCTCCACAAAATTTTAGCTCCTGGAGACCTAATCACGAAAACTCAGTGCCTCAAAAAATAATGCTGCCGGAAGCGATAAAATCTCTTCAGTCATGCATGTAAAATACAAAATACAGGTACCGTTATTATTGTACTGTATTGGTTTCTTTTGCGAGAAGTGTGAGATTAAAATATGTCGTAACTTCCAATTTTTGGTGAAGAATTCAGCTTTACCCTGTATATAGTCAATTATACCGGTAGAAACTGATTAACTATGTATGGCATTCAAAGATTTTTCTGCATTCTCTAAGGCATCAAGTTGTAATTGCAACATTCAAAGCTGAATGTTTATTTTTGACGACTGTAATCCTTGTAGATATGTGAGAATCAGTTTTAGTTTTTACTGGTGCGCCTTATCATTCTGTCCGCATCATCCTCAACACGTCTCTCCTGATTGTTGGCAATATGGTTTTCGCAATATAGGATTATTCCAAAAACCATGTTGCCATGTTGCATTACAAGAAAAAAACTTCGAGTCAGGTTTTACTTTTCAACCCACATAATATAATGAAATTAATAACAAAAACTGTACAGTGTTTCGGTTATAAATTTCTTAACGAAAATATCATGATGAAATCATGAGGTTTCTTGGTATAACTCAATTCATTATCAATTTGAAAATTACGAGGAATACAGGCAACCAAATTTATTTCATCATGAATGCTATGTGAGAATGTTGTGAAAAAATATCTGACTCTGATAGATACGATATAAAGGTTCCCCTGAAATTCCAGATTATCTTAAATACAGAAAATCATTACATTAATCGTCGGAGTCAAAAGTCAACGTATCGTGACAACTTATATATAGGTGGGAGAGGAACACTTATGATGCGCGCTGTACATTGTTTGAAAACAGTCGCACATATTTCGATTGTTCGATTCGATTATTTACGGTGAATTACTTCTGCTACTTCATTCGTCCAGTTTTTTAATAATAATCTTGAGAATCCCTCAATATCCTCAATCATATTTGCATGTACATGTGTGCTAAATTATAATTTCTTCTTTGTGTTTAGATAAACAACTGCAGTTCTGATTTCAACAGAAAAGTTCGTTTCGTTCGGTAGTGTTGTGGTAAGCACGTCCGCCTTTCAGGCGGAAAACCGGGGATCAAGTCCCCGCCAGTCCACCGTGCTGGGTAATCGCACGTTAAAGGGCAAGGCCTCGTTAATCCATTGCTCGCACAAGTTTCGACTTCTGAGAGACGACGTTCGTTAGCTGATTAATGGATTGAAGAATTTAAGAACAATTTTTTTTAGAACAGTGATAATTTGATATATTTTGACAAATATAACTTTTAGTCGAACTTACCTTTGCATATTCATGTATCTCAGGACGACATAAAAGTTCATATCGTCTTGTCACTTTGAAAATTGAATTTGAATTGAGATGGGCACGAAATTCACGTAGCCATGAAGCCCTTAAGTCAAAATGCAAGATGCGAAAATGGTCGATTTTCAAATGTTCTGAGCCTCATTTTCAGTACATACCTAATCGAATAATTTTTTCCAAACATTTGTTCGAGGCATTCTCGATCTCGTTTCATTCCAATCAAAGGACACTTCCAATTACGTCAACGTTTGTTTCACCTCCAGTAGATAATTCTAAATTACACCAGTTGAAAAATATTTACGTTCCAGATACACTTGTGAGTGCCATCACGTTTCAAAGCAAATAGGTAGTTATTGCATATTGACCTTGGAATATTTGCACCATCCCATTATTGTTATATGAATTACACATTGAGTAATTATACGATTATTCAGACGGCTTCTGCAACACATCAGGACTATCAACCAATCGACTATATAGGTTTTCATTCATTGCTCTAAGCTGAAAACATCATTCATTCGATCATTCAAAAATGCTTATTTTTTACCTACTCTCTGGTTTGAAAGTGTCCAATTGTTCACTCAGGAAAGATCGGAAAAAAATTGTCTACTATTACTTTACGTGAAACTTCAATACATACTCAGTGTGAAATATTTAGATTACTGCTAACGTTTACACACTTTACGTTAGCAACACTAACGTTCTTGTACAAAACCAGATACACTCTACTCAAACGTTAACGCCTTCAGCTGTTTTATTAGTCACAGCATATCTAACTCTTTTTTGTCGACCTGTGTCGCTCAGGACCAGTTCAAGTAATCTATCACCGCTCATGGCAATCCTCGTGAAGAACACAGCTGGCATTTATGAAATGAGAATGCTGTCAATCGAATTCTTCAAATGTATAGAAGCTTCGTGTGGTGTATCTAGTTGCAATGCCATAATAGAACAAAAAACTTATGAATAACCTAACAAATGTTCACTTCTTGTTCAATATATATTTTTTTCAAATGATTGTGAATATTGAGGTATACAATCGGCGCGTCGGCTTGATAATAGGGGAGCCCAAGCGGGGATTTCGGGATTAACTAAAGCGCGGCAGATCAATATACAGAGGGATACCTTGTACCCGGTTAAGTACTTCCACCATATATTATGAACCCTATATATATATATATATATATATATATATATATGGCCGCCCTTCAAGGATAAAGGATCAGATTAGTGAAAAAAAATTGATCATCTGAATTTCTCGAGCGCGTCAGATTAAGGTAGGGTGAGTTAGTTACATCGTGAAACGTGTATATTCCACTAATCTGACAATTCGAGAGTGACCTAAAGAAGGAGGAGGGCTACAAAGTTGTAAAAAAACGTCATCTTGACATTCTCGAGCGTGGCTAATTTTATTTTTATTTCGAAGGGAATGATTGAAGAATTACAAAAAATATATAATCTGACGATTTGCACAAGCCGAATTAATAAAAATTCATCGATAAAGTTTAATGCGTGCAGCTACGGGATGCCTATATTCCCCTCTCCACGTTTCTATTTCTCTCTCACTCTTTCTCTATCTATTGCTCTCTCACTCCGTCACCACTCTGGTTTCTGTTGCCATGATGCCATGACAGTTGATCACACAGACCCGTTGGTGGCATGATATTGTTTACAACCAATATCCAACGTTTTTTTATTTTAAAAATTCAATTGCTTATAATTATTTTCTTATAAATATAAAAATAAAAAACAAAACAATTCTACTTGAAAAACATACTTCCTAAGATTTTCAATGAATGATTTAAAAAAAAATCAAATTGGCAGAATAGGCGAATCCCTCCAGATAATCGTCAGATTATGAGACTGCAACGTCTTGGGCGTGAAGATGAACCATGTATATCTTAATCTGACGCGCTTGTGTATTTCAAAATGACGATTTGTTTTTCACATTCTAATAACGGCCACGAGTCTGCGTCACATCCACATCGTCAGATTATTATATGAGAGCTTTTTTTGGGTTCACTTAACATTCCCTCAGAAAATTTGGCGCGCTCGAGTTTTTTTTTCTTTTTCAACCCGTACATTTTTTTAAATATGTAGGGCATAGATGATATCAATATCTGACGCGCTTTTTTATCAGTTTTGAAAATGTACTGCCGCTCCCCCTACCGATGAAAATGTATAAATTATATATATTTTTTTCTTTTCATCATATAAGCTTCGCAACCCAATAGGTCTCTATGACGCTCGAGTAATTCCCGATTTAGCATCGTGGGCTCTCCTACTATGAGTGTCATTTCTTTCTCGAAATAATTATTTGAATCTCCATAACATATTACGTTTATAATGGCGGTGTTAATCGTCTAGGGTAAAAAGAAAAACGCCTCATAATGCTCGTATCATCTAATGATGGTTATTAATACACCAGCATTTACCGGGATACAAAACGAGCCGAAGGTGAGTTTCGTACATGGTTTATGTGAGTGTATAAACAACCATTACATAAGAGTTGCATACTCTATTTTATCTAAACTCGATAAATGATGAACTATAAATATTATCTTTATATTTGTGTTGTGGGTCCCACTGATCTGGAAATAGAACGATTTTAACAACATGCATAGTCTCAATAGAATTCAATATCGTATTGGAAATGCAGATTTTATTCTAAATTGAGTTTTCATTGTCTTCCGCCAATGAATTGGATTTCCAGTTGCTTAAGAATTTGTATTGTAATGAAAAATCTATATCATAATGGGCTCACTAAAAATTTGTGGATCGTTGATGTTTTCATCAAATTGTAAAAAAAAATTCAAAAAAATGACTCTTGTTACAGGAACTGGGATTGGATATAACCAACGAACAAATAGAGCAAATGGAAGCGAATATCTACAATATAGATTTTGAGCAGGCGGCAGCCGAGGAAAAACTTACCAGGCATGACGTTATGGCTCACATACATGTGTTCGCCAAGCAGTGTCCCATCGCAGCGCCCATCATCCATCTGGGTGCCACGTCTTGCTTTGTGGGGGATAATACGGATCTCATTGTCATCAAAGACGGATTGGATTTACTGCTGCCGAAAGTAGCCTCGCTCATTCAAAACTTGGCGACGTTCGCGGAAGAAAACAGGTTTGTTTGTTTGTCCTATAGTGCGTACCAAATTTGAAATATTACACGTGATCAGAAGTATCGCGAAATTTTGTAGTAAACTCTTATCGGATTTTCGCAAAAATATCGAATATGCGAAAACACCATAACTATCAACGCATTGTGCAAATATAACGATTAAAAAGTACCAGTTGGAATCAAATTAAAACAAATCATCTATCATGATTTGAAGTGATATCAGTCGAATTTCGATCCACCCTAGGCATTCGTATGCAAAATTCTACTGTTTCCCTATTCTCTCCTGCTTTGTTTCATTTTTTGAACGCGATTTTTTCTCTACCATAAAGCAATCCCAATAACCCAATAAGGTCTTAAAAGTAAATATTTTGTTCATGAAAAAAGACAAAAATCTCACTACGACAACGAGAATCACTATTCAGTTCAAATATTCTCATTTTGTTTTCGGTTTTACAAGTGGATAGGTACCACGTGAACTATCTCCAAAATTGTCAATTGAACAAAACTCTACAGGCGAACTGCATTTGTATATGTTGGGAACTACTGTTGATCCTCTGATCACCGAAATCGTAGAAGCGAATCCTTATGACTTCGCTATGGATATAATTATTCTAACAAGATGGAGTACCTCTACATTACTTCAGACAAGTAAGAGTATAATTTGATAATACTTTCCATGTTCGTTGGTTTGGCCATGGAGGTCCTATGGAATGGCCAGCCCGCTTGCCAGATTTGACACCTCTATACTTTTTTTAAGGAAAAGGTGTACGAAACTGCACCTGCATCAATATTGGATATACGGCAGAAAATAGTGAATATTCGTAGAAATATCGATGTTAAGTATGAAGTCAAACGTCGATGTGTTCAGCCATTTAATAGTGAGTGCAGATATCAGCTTCTTATTCTAGGCTTGTGAAGTATTCATCAGGCGCCTCAAAAGGATGTGTCACAAGACCTCCCTTTCCACTTAATTTTTTTTCACAGATGATGCCTAGTCGCCATCTTGAAATTTTCATTTGTCAATTCTACTGTTGAAAAAATTAAGGGGGGGGAACACTGTATTTATAATATATATTGAAGCCGATGAAAAAATTTGTCTAGGTTCAATTCGCCGTCTTAAATACTACTTTATAATATATATTGAAGCCGATGAAAAAATTTGTCTAGGTTCAATTCGCCGTCTTAAATACTACTCTAGGTTGTGCAGAAAACTTGAGTTCTCCATCTTAGATAAACCCTTTTGTGCATTTCAAGCATGGAATGGTCTAAGGTCAATAACTTCATCACATCACAATCATAAAGTGTTACACTTTATTGAAATGAATAAGAATAGGATTAATGAAACTCATGCATTCCTTTTCGTTATCATAATACGGCCAAGGTTCGTTCTCTTTCGAAATAACTATCGAAGAGGTCATGAACTCATGGTAGCGCTCTTTCAATCGTTTTAGTATTTCTCAGAAAGCATCGAGTCTCATAATTGCTATGAAATTATTGATTCACAAGACACAGTTTTTCATCTAGAGATTGGATTTTCATATTCCAAACACAAATCTTGTCAATTTCGGATTCAAATTGTCAGTTGATCATTATCAGATGAAGCATGGCAATATCGAATATGTTGCCAACCATATATATTAAAGAGTAACAAGCGTTAAACTGAAGGATCAATGAAAACGTTCGAAGGATTTTCATCAATGGATTGTGCCACTACAGTGATTTTATGTCATCATCGATGACATGCATTTATTTTTTACAATTTCAATACTTTTCCCAAAAGTGCAACGGCTGAAACGGATGCTAGATAATATGAAATCGATTTTAATTATAATTTCCTCAATAACATTTTTTTTTTTATATTTGAGTTCATCTCATGATCGTAAATAATCCACTGATTTTCCAATTTCATATCGAGGAACCCAATAAGACATCAAACTCAACAAATAATACCAACGCTGGCATACAGTAGCATACACTAATTGATATTATATTCATACACTAATCGATATTATATTATTTTTCTCTAAATTCTCCACTTTCACAATCTTGGGCATAAAAGCATTTAAATCAAAAACAGTTGTACGTGGTTCCTTTCGATTATCTCAATCTCAGAGATCGAAACAAACATGAACAAGAGTGTCCTAAAGGCTGTTTCAGAACCAATTTTGTATTTATTGAATATAGAGTAAAACAGATAGTTGCCACACTTTTATAAATACTATCCTACCTCTGGTATTCTCACACCATACGTACTTTCAGTTAAGAAAATCAACATTATGTGATATATTTATTGGGGAATGAAAATAGTATCTCAATAATTCTATAAAATAAAATAAATTGAAGAAAATCCAGACATTTTCTGTATAGTAGTTTGAAATAAGGAAAAGAAGGGTCACTTGTAAAACGAATTATCACTTTTCTCGCATTCCGTGTTCTTGAATAGGTCCAGAAATATGCAAATATTAATAATCTATTCTAAATTTCTTCAAACTAAACATGAAAATATGAAACAAAAAATATACTGTAAGATTTTCACATATAAGGGCTTACTAAACCGCGACACGTGTTTCGCTGTACAATATCTTTCTCACGCAGTAACATGTAACTAACTAATTCGATTTAGTATAATGTTCCTGCTTGGGGAAGCTATTGTATAGCGAAACACGTGTCGCGGTTTAGTAAACCCCTATGTGAAAATCTTACAGGCAACTGTATATTATTTGTTTAATATGAATTTTCATCAAGTATCGGCAACTTCCATTCAGTAAATGGAAATATGAGGAATTTCTCCCACCTTAAAACAGAGACACCTATATTTTTTGGTTTACTTATGACACACTTGTTTACGGAGAATCAAATCCGCCAGTAACATAAAATATACATTCCGCCAGTAACATCAAATATACATCAATACTTTCAACCCTACATAATACATCCTGAATTGATTTATCACGTAATCACATCATATACTCAAACGATATTTTGTTACAATCAAAACTCCCAATCTCTAAAAAATACTGTTAATGCTATTAATACTATTAGAGAAAAAGGAATGGCTTTAATCCGATATTTTCCTGTGAAGTCCGAAAAGACATCATATATGAGTTTTCAACATAAAAAATATATTGAAATATTGAATATATAGTAATATATTGTATAATATATAGTAATATATTGTATAATATAATTATATGAACAGAGAAATACTTTCGACATAGTCGGTGTGCATACTTGAAGACTGGCGGCAAATCAAATTGTGTTTTGAACAATTCGTTCAGGCCTCTCGTCAGTACAAGATAGTGTTATCATCCACATGAAGTCGATGACTTCCAATAATTTAAAACCTATGTCACCGGTCGGATTCAATGCAACGCCCTTGGTGGTTTTAGAGTAGTAATTTTCTGACAGGTGTCAGCCAGAAAGAATTGTTTGAAAGATGATTAGAAAAACACTTTATCACAAATCGGTCAAACATCGAAGAATTTTTTTCATTTTATTCCGGAGCAGATTTTAATACGTCATATTTTGTTTTCGAAACAAAATTTATTAGAATCACGCATATCATAATGAATATGAAAGATGAGTACAGTACAATACATTCTTGAAATAAATACAAAACCATAAAGATCAGAAATAAACAACTCAAACTACTCAAAATATCTTGACATTGGGATTAACGATGAAGTATGTCCTATTATAAGCTCCACGAAGTTGTCCAAATTAACGAATATATTAATAGTCATATAAATGTAGAATGAATATATATATATATATATATATATATATATATATATATATATATATATATATATATATATATATATATATATATGAACTGTATAACTGATTCATGTTCAATTTTATGTTTATGATTAAGTTGAAGAAAATACCAGGCACTTTAAAAAATTAACTGTATTCGCGAATGAACAACGCATCCGTGGACTCCAGAAGTTGAAATTGATATCAAAAAATTTTGACAAAAACTGGTGAAATTGGCCGATACTTGATGAAAATTTATGATAACGTGAATAATGAAGCAATTTGTTGTGTGATCTTAACTAACAAATTTACAAAACATGTGTTTCACTATACAATAGCTGCTTCAGGCGTGTTATAGTAGTGCCGTGATATGTTATGTTATGTTAGTACCATAACATGCCTGAAGAAGCTATTGTATAGTGGAACACGTGTGAAGTGTTTACATTTGTGTTTCTGTTGATCTGACTCACTTTTTTCAGAGGTGAGGTACATTGGTACTGAATGCACCTATGCAATTTGTGTTGAACTTAACTGATCCTGCAGTTTAGATAATTTCCTTTTCAACTATTATATCATTTCATTTCAATTTTTGCAAATGCAATATTCTCACCATATTACTTTGTCTAAAAAATCTTTCATTGAAAATTCTCAAAAGAACAATGAAGATATACAAAATCACCATGTTTCACACGAATTCATCACAATATAACGAAGTCGGTCCAAGTTGTCGCACCAGAACAGGACATGATCTATATCGTGCAACTCGAAAACATCACACAATTTTTTTAACGTAAGTTTAACCTCTCATTAGCTCATTCAAGGGCTTGTGCGAGCAAGGTATACCTAGAACCTACATATTTGAACGGAATAATTTGGCTCCGTTATTGGATGGCAACTATTGAATTTGAAGAATTATCTTACTCTCAGAATTATGCCCAACAATTTTGAATTGCATCGTACAGTCCAGGTGTTACTTGATAGATACTTGAAAATTTCTTAGGCTACTATGAAGGAATTGTAGCAAGTTTCATATAAACTGGAAATTATATATACTGCTAGCCCTGAGGTTGGGCAAATACTGATTACTACATAATCCATTGTGAACTGAACCATATTAAATTTTATCCCATGTTGTTAGGGGCTACGATTCTTTCAAAGCAGGTTTACGTTTCCTGAATTTTTCAGTACAAATCACAAATTTTCCATTTCAGATCCCTTCCAACACTTGGCTTCACACATCTGCAACCTGCACAACTGACGACGGTTGGGAAAAGAGCTTCTCTTTGGCTTTATGATGTTCTAATGGATGAGAGTGCTCTCCGACTCCTCAGAGATAATCTCCGATTCAGAGGCACCAAAGGAACAACTGGAACTCAAGCGTCTTTCACGCAATTGTTCAACGACAACGCCAAAGTTAGAGCTCTAGACAAACGCGTAGCGCAGCTGTCCGGTTTTGATAAAACCTATCCGGTTACAGGCCAGACGTACTCGAGGAAGGTTGATGTCCAGATAGTTGGAGGGCTTTCGTCTTTGGGTTAGTAGTCTTCAGCATTCCATGTCAGTCATGATCTATCTCAGTTGATATATCCATCTTATTCTATGGAGATGAAGGAATTTTATTGACTTTTTGGAAACTGGTTATTATCTGTTTACCCCATGATATTATCATTCGAATAGACCCATCTAAAAAAACACCACTGCCAAAGAGATACCAATATTTCATAGCAACTCTCAATGCTGACCAATATACGTATGGCAGCTGTGATGTAGTAGTAATGCATTTTTTCGGCATGACTTTGTTTCCACATAAGAGCAATAAAGTTTCTAAGAATAATCATGAGATCAAATTCTCATTATTTTTATTTTCATGCATCAGTGAAAAGTAGGTGCAGTCATCGCCTAGCGTAAAAAATAATTCCTTGTTTCCCTTTGTTTCATTAACAGTTTGCAGGAATGTATATGTATATCTGCAATAACTTCAGCCAGAATTAAAGTTGAACTAGTACGAGAAAAAATAAATAATAGGTTAACGAACAATCAATTGTATTCATATTTGGAAATGATCCAGTGGAGCAGTAAAGCACTGAATTGTTTATTTGCTAGGCTACTCTGGGATACGACGCAGTCTATGCTGAATATCATGAAATGGCTCGAAACTAAGAGAAAAAAATCATATATTGATGTTCTTATATTATAGAATCGAGTAATAATTTTCACTAAAACAAAACTTATAAACAAGACCATATAAATAGATGACGGAAACTCTTCAGTTCTAGAAAAAAGAAATTTGGGCGATATGTCGAAACCAGTCGCGGATATCTACCCAAAAGATTGATGAGCTGACACCTGTGAGAAAACAACTGAATGAAACAAATATTCGTGGGTATGCTTGAAGACTGGCTTCAAATCAAATATTCAAAACTGAACACACACTTGCAGGTGTGCAAGTGTGTCCCGTCCCAATAATTGAAAATCAATTCTGGTGGTGTATCGCCAAGAGCATATGTGGAATTTCTTCTGTGAAGAATCCCACACTAACACCTGTTGGATGTGATCCAATGCCCTTCGTGGTATAAGCCAGGGGAGTAGTTGTTTTCTAATAGGTGTTAGTTCGTCAACCTACAGTGTAGGTGAGTTGAGGCTGGCCTGAACAAATTGTTCATTTTTGAATATTAGAAAACAACTGCTTTCCTGACCAATACCACGAAAGTTGCTGAATAATATTCAAATCATTTCGTGGTATTAGTCAGGGGAGTAACTATTTTCTGACAGGTTGAAATGTTTTCAGCTCCACCCCCAAGGTTCTGATCACAGATGAGAGATTTATTTGTTGGTGCTACATACACGTGACTGATAAATCAGGAATAGAGTCGTATTTCGTGTAAATAATTGCGATACCTGCAAGTGAGTTATAGTCATGAAATTTGTTTGAAATTGTAATTTGAATTACTTACTTGTCAAGTATATATAAGAAGATCCTCCAGTGTCAAAATACACAACCTTAGTAAAACATTACACTGAATAAACATGGACTCTACTGCACATTGGGTGAAGTATTTACACGATAAACTACTCTATTTCTGACCAATCACAGATGACAGAACCGAGTTTGGATGAGTGGCAGCATCTTCGTTTATACATGAACTATTGGGACGTATTCCTGTAGTGCTTGTTGACCCTCCTCCACAACAAAATTGAATGTGTTAAAAAAAACAAATGCAGAATACTCTGTATTATCGACAAGTTGGATCTCCCATACTTCAATTGATCTGTCTGAATAATATTACCATCATCATTTCTGTGAGTGGTTGTTGAACATAAACTGCCAATTTCGTGCGGGACACTGTGACACTTACAAACTTATTTATGTATTCTGTGGTTTTGTCAATATCTTGATTAGTAATTTGGATGCCTATTAATGTCATGTTTACAACCTTTTGTCTTTTCTGAAGTACTCGGACAGTTTGTAGCTGAATGAACGTGGATATTTTCTCACGACTCAACAAAATTTCACATTCATGTCCGTTTCGTACAACTTCAAATACCTCAAAATGCACAAATTCTGATTGCAATCTGATTTCAAATCAGTTTCCTTTCTGTCGGCGCGTGTGTCTGCTTTCTACTATTTCAAGCTCGCAAGTTCAACAAACGGTTTCATACTCAACTGGTTTGAAATTTGCTTCGCAAAACAGTCGACCAACGTGCGAAGTAATGGGAAACGTTCATTTCTATATTTATTCATTAACAATTTTTCAGGTTCATCTATCCACAAGATGTGCAGTGATCTCAGACTGCTGGCAAACTTCAAAGAGATCGAGGAACCTTTCGAAAAGAGCCAAATTGGGAGTTCCGCAATGCCATATAAGAGGAATCCGATGAGGTCCGAACGTTGCTGCGCGCTCGCTCGTCACTTGATGACTTTATATTCGAACGCAACCAACACCCATGCCACTCAGTGGTTAGAAAGAACCCTAGATGATTCAGCCAACCGAAGAATCACTCTAGCCGAAGCCTTCCTCACTGCGGATGCTGCTTTAATGGTGTGCGTCAACATAACCCAAGGCCTTGTTGTGTACCCCAAGGTTATAGAAAGGAGAATAAAACAAGAGTTGCCTTTCATGTCAGCAGAAAATATTATCATGGCGATGGTGAAGAAGGGTGGTGACAGACAGGTGTGTCACGAAAAAATTCGTGTTCTCTCCCATGAAGCAGGTGCTCAAGTGAAGGAGCATGGGAGAGACAATGACTTTTTAGATCGGGTGCGGGCAGATCCCTACTTCCAGCCAATTGTTGCAGAGTTGGATAGTTTATTGGATCCTTCGACATATATAGGTAGGGCACCCGATCAAGTAGTTGAATTCATACAGGAAGAAGTTCAGCCGGTTTTATCGTTTTACAAAGAACAACTCAAAAATGAGAAGCCTGTGAGCCTTGACATATGAGCGATTGTGGTCACATATTTATTAAAGTTTTGTTTTCCATAAATAATGTATTTTATTTACGACTAATACATGATGTAAGTATTATAATGATGGACCCCAAGTGAAACTTCAATAATGGCAAGTAAAAACGTGTTAATTACCCTAAAAATATTCGGGTTCTTGAAAACCAGTTTCAATATATTTCAGATTAATAAACCTATTGGTGAACACATAACTTGCCGTATAATTGAACTTGAAATGTCCAGTGGTTAAGGCAAGAAAAACAGGGAAAACTTCTTTGAATACTTTAATATCAAAATTGCAAAATCAAAAGCTTCAAAATTGACATACACTGTTTTCAACAAACGTCGCACACTAGCTATCTTTCACTTGGTTACAATCAGTAATTTATTAGAGTAATTTTGAGAACAAGAAATAAATTTCATTCAAATACATTACAATTCTTCCCTTCTCAATATGAAAAAATATCGATCAAAACATTAAACAAATGACTCTACAGTGATTGGAATTCTGATCAAAACGAGAAACTGAAAAATTAAATAGATTTCACCTTGCATAATTATTTTGATTTTTTTTATTCATAATCTGCAAAACGTCTAGGTCTGATAATTTGCCTACCTGACCTAGTTGTTCTGTTATTACTTATCACCTCATCAGGCGATATATCTGATGATGGTTCATCAATCATTCTCTTAGGAGTGCAAACTGAATTATCTGATTCCTTGATACTGGTGCTTTCTTGTAATGGTTGTTCAAACTCTTTGATTTGGTCAACATGTCGCCTCCATAGTTTTCCATCTGATAATTCGCACAAATTTTTTGCCTAAAACTTTTTTTATTGTTGCTTCTATGAAAATACTTTTATTTATGCACCTATAATCTTTTATCATAACAACCTGACCTTCCCTGAATGTTCGTGCTATTCCAGATGCTTCAGATAACTTGGTGTTATCTTTGTTTGGTTTCAATGAATCAAAGACTGTTTTTATCCTTCTACCTGTCATTAGGATTGATGGTGTCTCATTAGTTGTGCAATGAGTTGAATTTCGATAGTTAATCAAATAACGACAAATTATAATGTCTGGAGATATATTTTTGTTCTTAGGATCTATTAAAGATGCCTTCAAACATTTTTTAAAACTTCTAACAGCATTCTCTGCAGCTCCGTTTGAAGCTGGATGGTATGGAGCTGAAGTTATATGTTTTATACCATTTTTTAAAAGAAACATCTCAAATTCCCCTGATACAAGTTATGGGCCATTATCTGAAACAATGGTCTCAGGAATACCCCACCTAGTAAAAACTTCTCTCAACTTTGCAATTGTCTTTTCCGTGGTGATTTTATTCATTCTAAAAAGTTCAGGATACTTACTATAGGCATCCAACATGATTAGATAATATGAATTATTTACTGGTCCCATGAAATCGATGTGAACTCTTTGCCATGCACACTTTGGTTTGAACCATGGAATAGAAATTGATTTTGGAGGGTTTTCTGAAACTGTTAAACATGAACGACAACTTTTACCTATATTTTCAATTTGTTGATCTAGTTTTGGCCAAAAGAAATATGACCTAGCAATAGACTTCATTTTGACAATCCCTAGGTGACTGGAATGAAGTTCATCAAGTAATTGAGCCTGAAATTTTGGTGGAATGATAGTTCTATATCCCCACATTAAACAACCCTGTTCAACTGTCAATTCTAACCTCCTTCTAAAATAAGGTAGCAAGTGTTCATCATCTATTTGATCTGGCCAATCCCTCGTGACATATTCTAGAACTCTAGATAAAATAGGGTCTCTCCTAGTTTCTACCCAAATTTTTTTGTAGTTGACTGGTAAATCATCTAAAATTAATAAACTCAAATATGTAGATATCATCTCATAATCTGCAGAAACATATTGAATATCAATTGGATGTCTGCTACATGATTATTTCCCCCTTTTAGATACTCTATTTTATAAAAAAACCTGAACGAAAAATTTACCATCTTTGTAGCCTGCTGACTGCCATCTGGGGAATACCCTTTGTTTCTCCAGAAATAGAAACAAGAGGAAGATGATCGGTTTGAATTATAAACTCTTGACCCATTAAATATTGGTAAAATTTTTTAACTGACCAATGAATTGCCAGAGATTCTTTATCGAGAATAATTTTTCTCAGCAGGCATAAGCGTTTTCGATACAAACCCTACTGGTTTCAAATCCCCATTTGCAAATCTGTGAAAAAGAGCACCCGCAATTCCATCTTGGGAAGCATCTGTTTGCAAAACAATGGGTAAGTCAGGACTGAAATGCACCAGGATTTGATCTGACGCAATGATATTTTTTATCTCTGAGAATGCTTTGTCACAAGCCTTTGTCCATTCAGATTTTTTGTCTTTTTTTAGGAGATCATATATGGGACGCAAAATTAAAGATAATTTCGGAACAAACTTTCCATAATAGGGAAGAATATCGACCGATGAGGGCGCTGGTGGTGGTTAACCTATATCCACCATTTTGAAAAAGTTACCTTGTTTACATTTGTGAAATAACGCGCCAAACTAAATCCAGTCATATCAGTTGCCCTCGCTAGACAAGATTTTGGTGTTTTTTTTTTGCTATATTTTCATTGTACGAAATTTTTCTCGGGAAGGTGAATATAACTGTGTTCATGATGATGTGAAAGCTCATATTTGTTCTTTTCAGGACATTTTTAATTATTGTGTAGTGTGAAAAGCCGCACAATACTATTCATTAGAGGTGAACATAGTTGCATAGTTTTTCAAAATCTAATAATATTTGTTCCAGGACATTTTTTAATTTTAGTGTAGTGTTAGTGGACCAAAGAGGCTTTTATTGGAGTGATATTAAAAGAAAAAGGTATGCTAATTCATGACAAACGAACTCTGCACATACATTTTCTCAGGATAATCTTCATTCACATTTCAGGATGGATTTTTGTCTGAGTGTGGAAAACCTATTTCTTTATCTAGAAGCTACTCCTTCATCAAGGTGTATCAATGAGGGACAAGCTGTACTGAATGCAGAGCATATCATTACGTGTGGCGTCATAGAAAAACATCCACTAAAAATTAAGCTATTGGCTTTATGCTTAAAGAGCAGTGGACTATGGCTTCGTTCAGCGGTGCACAACCGTTGAGAATAATCACTAAACGTGTTGAGCCGCTGCTCAACGGTTTCGAGTGATCAATGGTGCAGCGGTCCGTTCAGCCGAACACGTTGGCACATCACTCAACTGTTGAGCACCGCTGAACGAAGCCATATTGATTCACCCCATGAATTGGTGGGAACTTTTGAATGGGATGAGGATCATATAGTTTCAGTGGACAATGTGACATGTTCTTGTAAAGCCGGACAATCCAGTAGATGCAAACATGCTGCAGCATTACTATTTCTGTGTTCAAGGTATTGATATACAAGGCTAGTTAAGTTGCTATTTTCAACTCCTGTTTTTGTAGAAATAGTCTTCTAGATTTTCATGAGCTCTCTAGTACCGATGTTGCATGCTATTGGAGGAAAGAGAAGACAAGAACACTGAAATGTTACGAACCTCTGCCTCTAGTTGATACCAAGTGTATTTCTAACATTCCTCCTGTAAGGAACTGTTCACGTTTGGCATCTTTAAAACTCGACGAAGAGCAGCGAAAAAGAATGTCACAAAGATTATGTGCAGTAGTCCCTTATTCTGCAAAAACATTGCATACGTAGAACTGGTCTATTTTCAAGTTTGAATTTTCTTAATGAATCTTTGTTGTAGAAATCGGAAGAGGCAATGTTAGGTAAACAAACCCACAGATCAAGAGTTTGAAGTGGACATGAAATTGAATAGAATTTTTGAAAATGCAGGAATGTCTTCGAATATTTTGAATCTCCCTATTATAATGCCAGATAGGGAATGCTGTAAGAAGCAGTATCATGACATCGGGAGGAGCTGTTACATAGAAATTGCCAAGTCAACTCTTAATGACAAACTTCTATGGATGTTTGAGAGGAAGTTTAGAATTACTGGTTCTCGATGTTATGGTCTGCACACTTACAAAGGAAATGATTGGCATATAAAAAGTTTAAAGTATTTCTGGCCGAAAGGGTTCAAATCAGAGTAAGTAGAATTTGTTGGTCCAAGGTGAGTACAATCTGCTACTCATATGAGAGGTTGAAAAATAAAAAAAGGACTAGGGGGATTTTCTAATTTCTGGTAATTTGCCATAAGCTCATTGGTAACATTTTGTATCATCCATTCAAATACAATTTTTTTACACCCAAAATTATAACTTTGAGATGACTACCTAAATAGAATAAAAGATATGATTGGAACCTTGGTGTCAAAGAGAGAACTTCCTTAACAGAGATTAATTACCCAAATACCAAACCTAAAATTGCCCTCAACACAAAATTTGCATGTGAAGAATTGGTGCTAGAAGTATGAATTTGATTCAAGTATCAATGTGTTTTAAATTTCAATTTATAAGTATGATTGTCTTTTTGAGGATGCCAACCTTGCTGGCGAAATAAGTGTTTTTATAGTTTATATCTGTTAAAAGTTGAGAAACCCGTGTTTCTGCATTATTAAAATATCTGCAAACACCTGCAGACTTTTTTCAGATGAAATCTCTTTTAAGGCAAAGTAGTAGATGAATTACTTTGTTATTGCAACAAAAAAAATACTGAATGCCTTTTGCATAACTTCACCTCCACTGATTGTGAAATGGGTACATCTTGACAATGATTATATTTATTGATTCTTTGAAAATGACAGGTCCACTCAATATGGGATAGAAACCGAAGTAGAGGCCAGGACGTCATATGCTACAAATTTGAAATATGAAGTGAAACAAACAGGTGTTATCATTTGCCAAAAGCATCCATGGCTGGCATATTCTCCGGATGGGATTGTTTTTGAGAATGGTTTTCCTGTCAGACTGCTGGAAATCAAGTGTCCTGTCAAGGGTAAGTAATTGAATATGTGCAGGCATAAAAATACTTGGGATTGGAAATGCCCAATTCAACTGAAATGGTGGACTAAATAACATTTGTTCTTGATTTCTTTAAACAAAAATGGATACAATGTTGAAGATTTCACTCATCCAAATAACTCACCTTTAGGGGATGGTAACTCTATAAGTCTTATGTTCGATATCAAATATGTATTGAATATTTCAGGTAAAACGTGCAGAGCTATCGACTTAGTTCATAAACTGAATTATTTAGTAATTGAAAATGATAGACTGACTATAAAGAAAAAACATGCATATTATGCACAAATTCAAATGGGAATGGCATTATTGAATTTGCCAGAATGTGATTTTATAATTTATTCGAAGTTTTCAAAAGACTTTCTGAATATAAAAGTTCTGCGTGATCATTTCTTTATTGAAATATTGTTAGAAGATTTGCAAAAAAAATATTTTGGAAAAATGATCCATGAAATATGTAAAAATAAAGAATAAAAAATTCGATGTGTTTGAATTACCTACCCTTCATTTCTTCAAGCACCTTGATATAGTATACTGGTGAATAAATGAAAAACATATGTGGAAAAGAGTATTTATTAAATAATTTTCCAGTACCCCAACTTGTTATGCTAACCTTTTAAACTATATTAACTAAAGCAAATTGAGCTCTGTTTTCCTTACTTGATAACTCTATGGAAACCTGTACTAATAAAAGTTCTTAAAAAATTTATGTTAAGGAATAATTGTACCATGACCAACTCAACTGAACTGAAAACACGATAAAAATTAACAATCTACAAATGAATTATCAGAAATGGAAATGATATTGGAATGATGAAATGATAAAACATAATTGATATGAAATGAAAAGTTCACACCATGTTTGAGTGAATCACAACATTTCAATTGTTTGTATCTGCAATCTTAGTAGAACAAACTAGCAACAGCAGCAAAAAGTAATGAACCCAAACTACAATCACATCGTCATCAAAGTATTTCCATGTTCCAATAGTTTCTAAATTTATTCACTTCTCAAGTCATCCTCATATATCTTTGTGAGGCGTTTTACTTTTAGGGTCTTTGAAAGAGAAACATCGTAATTGAAGCCAAACTGACATTTCATTTGTATTAGATAATAAATGATTTCAATGATCGAACTATCTAATAAGTTTATATAATATAATGTCAGTTTTGTTTCAATACTGATGTTTCTCTTTCGAAGACCCTAAAAATATGAAACGCCTCACGAACAATTAGTGAATAAACAACTGTTTCAATGACTACCCTATCAATTACTTTACAATGATTAGTTGTACTAAGAAATAATCAAATACCCAAAGAAGTGCTTGACCCAATAACACCTGAACCTATGCATTGAGTCTACAACGTCTTAAGCTCTATGTACCCAATTGAAATTATTTTGTCACTCTTTTAAGAAATTTTCTTCTATTGGAGGCATAAGAAACGGTGGGGGGGAGTTGGAGGGTTTTTGAATTAACAATATATTTAGGATAACAATGAGCACAACAGTAAGGCTGTTTTTTGAATACAAACAGATACAAATACTTTTTCTGTCCTATAATTCGACAGTTATAGTGTGAGGTTCTGAAAATATTTGATCAAATTATATTAGATCTGAATGTGCTTTACTAATAAGTAATGAAATAAGTAAGTAGAACATGTAACAAATAAGATGAAGAACAAGTGAATAAGAATTTATAAAATCTGTCGTTGATAAAACGTGTGTCATAATCTAGAAATACATATCTTAACACAGGCACATGCATAATATAACAATGAATAATTTGGAACAATTAGAACGGGCCCCACGTTTTGCATCAGATCTGGTTATTTTAGTATGCAGACTGAAATGAGTTTTCCAAAGTAAACTAACCGGTAGATGGCTGAATATCTAATCATCTTTCGAACAAATATTTCAGGCCAGTCTCAAACTACCTACACAGTAGGTTTCGGCTGGCAACTGTCAGAAAACAATTACTCCTTTGGCTAATACCACGAAGGGCTTTGCGTTATTTCTGAATATCATTGCATTATATCTGAATATCTTTTTGACTTCATATACAATTGAATATTTTGTAAAACTCAGGTATTGGCAGAAACAAATTTCCTAAGCTTCAGTTTTATATTTTTTGTTTTAGTACATGCCCCATTCATTTATGAATGAAACACAATGTTTCTGAAATGAATGAAAGTGAAAGTTGAGTGTAAAAATCTTTTGGCATTACAGATATTTTGAATTGTTATTTTTTTGAGTAATAAAAAAAGAGTTGAATAATTTTTGACTAAATACTCCCCCAAAAAGCGATCCCACGTCTAAAGTGTGATTCAAACCTTGAAAAATACAAAATGGTTGTTCTAAATAATTTTCTGTATTATAATATAAATTCAAAATGAGTGAAATGTGGATGCTTCAATTTTCGTAGCAAAAATGTATGGTTAGCACAAAATCTAAAAACTTGTTGAAATATTTATAAGAGAGATGAAGATGAGAAACTATATTGGTATATCAACAAACTACTTATTAATGCTAATAATAGATATTTGTCACTATTCTGGGATTTGTAGTATGTCGATTAAAGAATGAAGTAACACAGTTCCTTGTTTCCTATAGCTGAACTCTCTGGTGTAGATTACACAGCAGAGGCGGCTCTTCCATGCTGCAGATTCCAGTTTCATGATTCAGCCCTTTCTTCGATTCAAAATATATGCCCAGTTACACAGCAGCGTGGGACATGCAAATAAATTCATAATCAGAATTAGTTATGTTCTTATGGTTAATATGTTTCAAAATAGAAAAAAACTAATCAGAAATTCAGTATCAGTCCATACAAAAAGGTTGTAGACGTCATCATCCTTATGAAAAATCCGTTGAAATAAAATCCTATTTTTGTAATATGCAGAATAAGATGTTTTCTAGATTACCTTGATTTCATATAAAACGAAAAATTGGCCATAAATAATCAATAAGAAAATTTAGTTACTTATGTAACTAGTATAAATATGGAAGTGTCACATCAAAAGTGATAGAATTATTCTTTATGTATGGAGATGTAACTTTTTAAATATCAATTGAACTTGATTTTGTTATGATTTGGTATTTTATTGAAACATAATTCTTTTTACAATTTACTTGACATTCTATTATGAATAGATAATATAATGAGTGATAAAAAGTACTTTTAACCATTTATGGTGGTATAAAAATATATTGTTACAGAAATTTATCATTCCCAAAAATTGGGTTTGACAAATTGACCATGGCACATACTATAGTGAAAATATTATCAATTTGGGGAAGGAGCGAATAAGGTAAGGGTTTGCTGAAAATTTCAAAAGTTTTTATCCTCTGATTTACTCTCTCAATATGAACCCTTGCTCTTGCTATTTTAGCATTTAATAGAGCTTCTTCTTTCGAAAACTGCTTCTTTTTTTCTAAAAATGGTGGTTGAATAAGCCTAATGCCATATTCGTCCGTTATATCTGATATTTTAAAACCCTTGTCTACCATTACATGGTCTCTGAACGGATCAAGGTTTTCAATAATGCCACTCTGTATAAATATTTGTTTATCAGAAGCACGTCCACCATAAGCTTTGCTAACAAATGTGATGATCCCAGCTGGTGAGACTGCTGTCATTACTTTAACAGTATGCTTTTTTTTATAATGGGAATATGTTTTCAATCTACAACATAAACACTTAACTTGTTCAACAGGTATTTCAGTGCAGTCTATTACTGCTCTGACATTTTGAAAGTCTTTGAAAAAAATTGGCATATTTTCCATTATTTCTTCCTTCTCTGGCCAAGTTATTACTGTTTCTAAAATTTTTGCCAACATTACCAATGTCTCATGGAACACAATTCTACACACTGACTTGCTAATATTAAATAAAACTGATAAAACGGCATACCTCATCCCCGTTTTCAATTTGATGAATGTAAAAATCACACATTCTCTTAATGAAAGTGTATGCTTACCTGAACGATAACCAAAAATTTCTTTGCACATTCCCACAATTTCATCAAGAAGTTCATAAGACGGTAATCCAGTCATAGTTGCTAGATGTCCCTTTGTGACCATTATGTTAGTGAATGAGTTAAGCAGGTCTCCACTTTTCACTTGAACACCTATGTCTCTCTTAATTACTTGAATTCTGCTCTGTAATTCTAGTGAAGCTTCAACAGCTGTTAGTTCATCCCCTTAAAAAAAGAATTTTGAAATGACTTCTCGAGTATATCTTTTCAAACTAATATTGAGCACAACAAATCTATTGATATGAAGATACAAACGAACAACAGAGGTATAGCCAGGAAGATGGATCAATTATCGAAGCAGTGCTGTGAAATACATCAATACAATATTGGAAAAAGGAATATATGAACACTTTTTTTATTCTTTGAAATAAATGAACAAAACAAAAATAACTTCATCAAATATTTTGTCACTTCTCACTGAAAATCTGCAAATTTTGTACTTATTTCTTTCAATAAGTTTACCAAGAATATAGAAATATCAAAAACAGCAATACTAATATTCAATCATACAATCATATTCCTAATTTAAAATATCAGCCAAATTACATAATTTAGGTGGTATCATTTAGAATAATTCATTGAATGCTAAAGTCAAATTTCTATCCTTGTATCTTTATCAGAGAATGGGCTTTTCACATCTTCCTTATTGTAGTAGGCAATGGACCCTGGAGGTCACCCTTCTCAATGTTGTCTGTAATAGTATTGAACTAATTTGCTGATTTTTATGCAATTTATAGTCTCAGTTTGTCAGTAAAATTCGAACTGGGGTTTCACAAAATTCATTACTCTATGAATAAAATATATTTTTGTTCCGTCTCAATTGCTCAACTCTATCAAAACCTGCAATACAACAAAAAATCAACGTTGATTGAATGATGTCATACTGGCTATGACCTCAGTGCAAAATTACCTTTATACTTATAACAGGACAAAAACTAGATGCTGATGGAAATCTAAATGCTTAAAAAGAGTGAACTCTTTACCTGTGCAGTTATCCAACTGTAATGGTTCAGTTGTTGGTATAACTGTTTGTCCAATTATCTCAGTTTCCAAATCATCTGTACTACCAGAAGAACTTACACGAAACATAGTACACTGTTCTGTTTTCGAGATGTTTTGCCTTCTGACCCTTCTTGATTTTGTTTGGGTTTTGAACTCTAAATTCAAACTAGGTACCGCTGTACTCTTGAGTCTGGGTCTCTTAATAATTGAATCTGAAAAAAAGCATTATTTTTATCTTTTCGAGTGAGAGAATTGAAAAAGGTAAGTTTATGGAACATTGCCTAGAACTATAAATATATACACTATTGTCTGCAGTATTTGTGTGAGTGGTATCTCAACTAATTACATAATCTTCAGTACTTTCGTGGGATGAATGACTATTACAAGTACAATGATGTAGGTTATTGTTTCAAGCGAAGAACTTTTTGGTAAACAGGAATCATTCTTAGAATGGTCTCGAATGTTTACTATTTATTTACTCTCTGTACGAAGGAGCACCCAAACAGTATCCAGGTTCAAAATTGTCTATTCAGTTTTGTATATAAATTGATCACCTGTAAATGTTATACACATATCATTAGAAAGATTTTGCTCTTATAATTTTCTATATTCATGAAAGTTGTTTCATTTTCAAACCGTTTTGGAGAGCTGAAGATTGAAATTGGAAATGAAATTCATTGTTTTCCTGAGAAGGTCCAGCTAAATTGTACTTTATAGGATACTCACGGATTTTCGAGATTTTTTCTGGGATGATACTACATGGTGCGAGGAATCCAGAACAGTTTTCGGTCTCGAATAGTTTTCGAGATATAGCCTGTCATAGTTTGTAGGATGTCATATTTTACATTTTTTTTTAACAGCAATTTGCTCATTTGTTGAATTTAAGATATTGTTGATGCCTAGTTACGCAAAGTAAGAAAGTTGAAAGTTGTCCAACTCTTACTTGTTAATTGATAATTTGGTTGCATGAATCATCTACAGTAAATTAGGCAGTTCAACTCATCATTGATACCTAATTGTTTCTTGTTAATTATTGATTATCGAAGCTGCATGAATCCACCTTTAATTACATGGATGATGAATTGCGCCATAACTTCGCCTAAAAATAGACAAACAGACTCACCAGGTAACAAGAAATCATCTCTCTTGAAATGCAAGGAACACACTGAAGCCGCTCTAGGTGGTGATTTATGCAGTTTCAGTTTGATTTTCCAAGCCTTGTACCTGTCCAATTTCTCTTTCAATCCACTCTCCGTAATGTTTCCCACCAAAGATTTATTTCTCTTTGGGAACTTGTGGAAGGACAACTTAGGATTTCGGTTCCTAGAGCTGCGGCAACTTGGCACAAAACACTTTATGCGGCTCACTGAGCGATCTGCATCCATGATTGTTATAATTAATCAAAAAAACTCCAACTTTAGATGAGATTTCCTAAATAAACACCAAAAAACTCAATAAATTCACACACAAAAAATGGAAGCCGTTTGTTTGTTTGTGAAATTATAGCAGTGCGTTATATTTCCGCCAGACGTCGCATAAAATTATGAACTTCCCAATAGTTCACCATACCCGCAAAACTTTTCACTTGTGATATTTTTTGGAGGTGGAGCATAACAATTTACCTTTTAGAGTTTTGTTGTGAAAAATGGAAAAATGCTTATAATTCTGTTGGAAAGTGATGAAGAAGGATATATAGAATGAGTATATTGTGCTGATAGGAAGGAGGAATTTTGAGCGGAATTGGCTGAGAAACAAACATTGGCGTAAAACCCCGATTTCCTGCCTTTGGGGGGCCGTATCTCCGAAACTAGTTGCGAGCCCCAAAAACTTTATTAGACTTTTTTGTTCAGGAGGCCGAAATACGTATGTTCCACCAAAAATTTTTTAATTTCACGATGGAGCCCGCTTAACGGATAATTACCCTGCTCTCTTCTTGATATTATTCACCGCGAAGAACTGTTCCAGTTGTTCTTGGTACAATATCCAGTTATCCGTTTTGGGATTGAAACTGTCCATAGAGCCAATAAGCGTCATTATGTTCTGTCCCCACTTGGTTTCCCGTTCGGTTTTAAGAATACTCTTTCTTATTGCCTTACTGTTCATTCAGTTTTCCTCGTCGCCAAATGAAGTGTCCAGTGGTTAAGGCAAGAAAAACAGGGAAAACTTCTTTGGATACTTTAATATCAAAATTGCAAAATCAAAAGCTTCAAAAATTGACATACTCTGTTTTCAACAAACGTCGCACACTAGCTATCTTTCACTTGGTTACAATCAGTAATTTATTATATAGAGTAATTTAGAGAACAAGAAATAAATTTTATTCAAATACATTACAGAACTCACTATTAGCAAGTGAAAACTATGTACCTATCGTGGTCTAGTGATTCACTTGTCACTATCGAGAGTTCAATTCGAAGCCAATTTGGTTCATTTTGTCAATAGAATGTGTAATGGTGTGCAAAATCTCTTCAATCTCCGTGAACCATCATCAATAAGGTACCAACCGTTGAAATTCAGTTTTTATTGATTTCGTTAGACCATCGATTGCCAAACAGAAAAGAACAGGTCCTGATGGTTCACCCTGTTGAATTTCTTCTTGTGATAGAATTGCATAAATATAAAATACATGTGACCATGGTTAGGTTACAATATGAAACTTCCTCTTGAATCCCTTCATCTATTAAAAAACTGTATCAAAACCCGTTGCGTAGTTTTAAAGATCAAAGCATGCATAGGGACAGACAGACAGATGAAAGCGACTTTGTCCCATACTATGTAAAGATGAGGGTCTGGTACTCTATAAAAATATACATTGGTGATGGATTTGAATGATTCAAACGTCGCATTGAGATTTGGGTTGAACCAGATTATGACAAAACAGAAAGTTTCCCTGTAACTTTTTGATATTATTGATAATGGAGGCGCCAGAGCAAAAATAACGAAATTTCAGTTGTACATTCGGTCATTTTCAGTTTTGCAAATATCATAGAAACGGTTGTTGATTTTTTTCGACCTCAAAATATCATTCTGTAGCATCCCAAAAAGGCAACTCCTAGCCATATTCGGGTTCGCAATAAATCTTATCTAGGACAGTTCGAAATAGTCACCCACCCATTTATTGTAGATATATTTGCGACAAACCCTTCACGCCTCAACAGTCCAACTATTTCGAACCGTTCCTAAACTGTTTTTTTAGTGAACTCGAACACAACCTTTGTTTCATTCAACCAATTCTGTTGAACCTGCCGTTTCCAAGATAGCAATAGAGGTATCAGGTATAAAAATAACGGCCTGTATTTGAGAAATATTTTTTGGTTGATTATTCTTTTATTTCCGAGGCCACCACAGGAGAATATGTCAACACTATATTTTTTTCATCTTGGTTCCAGAATCCGAATGATTACGGTAGGTGTACAGCTGAACAGTTCCAGTACAAAGAAATGTAGATTAAAAATTGAAATACGTACTCTTAACATACGTACGCCGCCACTGAATCGCGCTCATAAAACGCCGCTTATGTTCGACGAAAAAATTGTCGAGTTGGACGTTTATCGAGGCGACTTCAAACGATCCGGAACCTCAATTCTGGTAATAATATCTGCTAATATATCTGTTTTGATGGGGAATAAAGAATGCATTCCATCGAGAGACAGCAGTTGGATGTTTTATTTACCTGAAGTCAGTAGAGCTGTCTATGTGTTTTGAAAAGTGAAGTAATACAATCAGTACCGAAATTGAATTTTTATAATGGAGGTTTGAAAAGTGAATATTCACTTAATAATCAATACCGAAGTTGTATTTGTATGGTGGAGGTAATAAAATCAGTTAAGTGTTTTTCGGCGTATTATTCAGAAAATGAAACTCGAAATCTCGTAACAGTGGTGTCGAGAAGTAGAATATTGGTGATGAATAAAAGAAATTTACGGTGAATTCGAGGAGAATATCGTTCGATACGATGGAGGACATTGTTCGTTTCCGTTAACCAGCTGACAAACGTCAACCCTCATAAGTCGAAACTTGTGCGAGCAATGGATCAAGGAGGACTTACCTTTTTAACGTGCGATTACCCAACACGGTGGCCCAGCGGGGAATCGAACCCCGGTCTTCCGCTTGAAAGGCGGATGTGCTAATCCCTACACTACCGAGAACCACACGAGTAGTTCACAAGGTGAAGTTCATTAACAATTAACCAATTTTGAAAAGACAACGACAGGAAAAAGAAGTAGAGAAAAAGCCACGGTAAGAAAATAAAACGAGGACAGGAAACACTCCAGAAATTTTTAGAAGAACATATGAAAGAGCGAGAAGATGAAAAGAAAGAACTAGAATAAAAACTAGAAGATGAAAAGAAAGAAGTAGAACCTCGGAAAAATCTCGACGAACAGAGGAGAGTGCTTGACGATGAAAAGACAGAACAAGGAAAAACATTCCAGAAGATTCTATAAAAACTAAAGAATGAATTAAAACAAATAGGTGAAAAATGGAAGGCACTTTTTCAGAAGGTTATGGAACGTCAAGGCCGTTGCTCACAACAAGAACTAAAAGGAGAACTTAAGGAAAACGCCAAAAAAAATCGACGATGAGATCAACACAAAAGTTGATACAGTGCGAGAGGAGATAAAAGGACTAGACAAAAGAGTCTGAAAGCAGATATCTCTTCTCAAGGACCAAGATCACCGAGACAGGGTTGCCACATCAGAAATTTCCAAGTATCTGATTTCTGCATTAGAGTAGCGGTATGGCGAAAACATCGGGAAACAGCTGTACCGGGCTCAAATGGAAACACGCACCTAGAAATCAGGTGAGATTCTGCAAAATGTGGGACGCCTAATTCAGCTGGCCTATCCAGAAGCTGCTGGAGATTTCAAGAAGCAGCTATGGGTGCAGATATTCATATTAGTAATGAGAGACCTAAAGATTCAAAGAATTTTGAGACTGTTATAATAATAATAATCATCGTCTTTATGTTTCCCAGTTGTAGTTACATACATATACATTATGGAATAACGAAAATAGCTGCTGAGATTCAAAAAGCGAAGTTCAACTTGGCTAGCAGAACTGCTATCAAGTTGAAGCAGCACTTAACACATCGAGGCCGAAAATTAGAGCAGTATGAATAGAAGAATCCGAAAAACGATGTGGCGCAACTACTAGCCCTTTCGATACGATACCAGCCAAGCCCATCCGATTCAACAACCAACCATCAAGAAGAGTTTTGCCAAGCAACAATTGGTGGAAGAGATTGTTGACAGGATGATGAAAGACCGAGTCCTTGGTCTACACCTGCTGTGTTTGTGACATCCACGAGTGGACGCGTTCTGTGTGAACACATAATGGATCTATTGAGAATCCTTAGGGGACATATTACAGGAATGGACATTAATTGATATCCACTGGATATCCATCAGTGGAAAATAATTATATGATACCAAATAAGTAGAAATATTTCCAGTTATCATATTTGCGTTCAATCAAAATTTCCACTTCTATAATTTGAATAGATATTAAGTTACCATAGGCTTTGTCTTAAAGTCGTAGAAGACATGTCTACGCAACGCCTTGGATACCTATTTAGATATCCCGGTTGTGATCTTTTGGGTGAAAAAAATTTTCAATCAATTTTCAATTCTTGGTGAAAATTGTATAAGGTATGTAGATATTCTTGGAAATGAATAGATGCGGCTTTGCTGGAAACATTCGTGATTCTCTAATTGAGTTTTACGAGAATTCTTTGCGTAGGTAGATTCAAACATATTTCACAACTTTCAGTACCTAACTTGAGGTTATGTTTGCGAGTGAAACTGGGGAAGATTATTCTTCTCTATCACCTGAAGATCAACGTCGCGTATTACTGAAGGAGGTATAGTTTCGTGAAAGACTATTCAAAATATGTCCAATGAACATTATGCTGAAATAAGTGAAATATGTAATGATCATGGTGAAAATTGTAATTGGTATGTAGATATTCTTGGAGATTTTTGAGGATTCGATTTTCACTCAGTAAATGTTTCCAACAATTTCATTACTTCCAGAACCTACTTGAGTTTGTTACAGATGCAGTGCCAAACGAAGGAGTGCGAAAATAAATTGATATCTGTCACTGAGTATGTGTTTAATGTTAAGAATTTTATTTGAAGCCAACCAAAAAATGCTTGGTTTCATTTTGATGTTTTTACTGATAGTTTCCAGGATGCAGGTAATATAAATGCCATTTATATATATTTTTTAGCTTTTCTCATAGCTTTAAAACATTCGAGTATTTGTGTGCAAATCAATAAATATCCATCAGAAAGCGATTTGGACGTCCAGTGGACAGCCATATCTCAATTGATGGACGCTTGATAGAATCTATTCGGACACTTCTGGATGTCTGTTGGATATCTAGGATGGATATCCACTGGATGTCCAAAAGTGTCTCGAATGAACTTCCGTCCATAAGAATTATCCAATGGATATCCAGTGCTTAAAAAATGGATGTTGAGTGGATATCCGATTGGATAAAAATATATATCCATTGTACATCTCACGGACGTCTTTGTGCTTGCTACTTGGACATAATATGCTCCATATATTTAAATAATATAAAATCACTGCTATGGTGTCCCTTTACGGTACATCTACATCAATATAATTCCGAAACACAGTTGCTGCAAAAAGAAATCATTCAGAAGAATGGCACTAGATCGAGTTCAGTAGTAATTCAAGAAATCAACTCTAGCGAGTGGAAGTTTGAATAGAGCCTCTTGAAATAGCGGTGCTTTGTAGAAAATTATGTATTCGAAAAATGAACTGGAATGGCGATGTCAGCTCTTATATTCATATTCAGATATCTAATTTTCTGCTTCAAAGAAGCCTACACGGGCCGCGAATTCTATTGTTCAGTCATATCATTGGTGAATAAACTACCGTGTTGTGCTTATGTTTTTCAGCATGGCAGGCAATGACTTTCGAAAGAAAAGACTTAAAATTTGAAAAAACGTTATTTCCAATTAACTGATACATATATTTTATAGAGACGTGAATTATACGTTTCACAAACAACTAGAAGCCATCGTCTTCGTTTTTAGTAGCAAACACCACTATGACATCTGCGAACATAACTGCAGACAATATCAATGCAGTAACTCCCAATGCCAGTTCACAATAGTTGTTATAAAGTGGAGCGGAGGTTAAATACATCCATTTGGACTTGGAATGTCCGAGTCCGTATCTTGCGAGAGTCATGATTCCACCAATCAAATTTATGAGCCATCCTACTATCAAGAGCATCATTTCGCATTGGTATGGAACGCTGTCGATGAAAGATGACACTAACAGCGCTACGGTTACAATCAGGTATCCCCCCAAGCCAATGTACAGCAATCCGAGAATCCATTTGTGGAAGAATACATCCGTTAATTCCAACATTACCAGCCCAACGATACATAGTATCTGAAAGTAACCAAATAACGTGAGTGAGGATCGAGTTGATACAGGACTGCCAATTCGAAATAACCCCACAAATATCCAAATAATAATATATCATCATTTATTTCAAAAAAAATATTTACAAGGGTCAAGATTTGTATAATTTTTCGAATTCAATCATTCGCAATAATATTATAGAATCAGGGGCGGTGATTAGATGACCCTCTGGGAAAAAATATGGGGGTCTTGTGACACATCCTTATGAAGCTACTGACGAAACACTTTATATTCTAGGGTGCTGAGAAAATGAAGTGAGTATCAATCTTCCGATTGAAATTTAAACAATAGATTTTTCGATAAAACGCATTTAAATGAGTTTGAAAACTAGTGGGAACATCAGGGAAAACGGCCGACCGCGCGTGAGCGGTCGAGTGGTGGGATCGAAGAGAAACATTCATTGCGGACGCCAACGGTCCTCACTAAACGCCGAGAGCTCGTAGTTTTCGATTCGCACAGTCCCCCACCACTCGACCGCTCACACGCGGTCAGACGCTTTCCCTCATGTTCTCCCTAGTTTTTAACACACTTAAACGCGTTTTATCGAAAAATCAGAATGTACGTTTTGCTACTGTTCACGTCTACTTTTTCAACCTACTTTTTAAATTTCAATCGGACGACCTCAAACGCATCTAGCTCTCCGTGAAAATATTTCCAAAAAAAATTCAAATGAGGATTGTGCGAAAACTATCAATCCGACTGTATCCAGGTTTGCACACATAAAGTGCACATCAATAGTTACTATCGTGCAAAGTTTCGGCTCTCAATATAAAAAAATTGGCAGAGTTATGAATTTGGTTTTTTCCGCTTTTCTCCTAATTATCCGATCGGATCGTTTGACCCGTCATTATCTTCGGAATTCAATTTTCTACAGGTCATCCCTTCGCACCGTTTACACTGCTCCAATAGTTTCCATTTTACAATAGAAAAGCTCCGATAGTTTTCATTTTACAATAAAAAAGCGCGATTTTCATTGTTTTTTGTTTATAACAAATTAAAAAATGGCATTTTCAAGTAGAAGACATGGTGGAAATAAACTAGGGACTGTCCTGCACCAGATGGTACAGGCGGCTTCCAGGTAGAATTTTTGTCCAAAAAGCAGTCATTTGTGGCTCTATTGCTTGGCGTAAAAGCGGATACAGTTGCGAGAACATTTAGCAGTCGGATAGTCTGCCCTTTTAAGAGTGGCTACGATACCAATGAATACGATTAAGAATTTCAAGAGAATATTTTTTTCCCTTTGATAGAAAACATTAATTTTGCAGACACATATCAATGAGCAAAACATTACTTATCCTGCCTAGTTCAACTCGGCAACAGATTGACTGCCTTAGCTGAATTCCTAATCAGCCGCGCCAGTCAATATTCTACTCTGCTGCCTAGTATAACAAATGACTATTAATTGTTATGTAAATCGTTCCCAAACAAATTATATGCCCTACCATAAACCAATATGTATTCTCTTCAAGCCATGGATTATTCATGTACTTTCTATTCGCTTGTCTTCAACTGTCTCTTACTCTTACCACCCTTTGACAACATTGTCTTTATATAGAGTACTCAATGAAATAATTTAGGAAATGAGGTGTCGCAAAACCCGCCATTCGAGTAATCGCTCAACGTCACTAACAATGTTACAATTAAAACGCTATACTATTGTCCACATCTGTGCAATACTGTCATATTTAACGCCTTTATTAACGCATTATGACATAGGTTGAACATCAAACATGAGGATTCTTATATGTAACTGTAGAGGGAAGTTCGCATGATCATTGGATTTTTTACGAAATCTTCATTTCGAAATACGTGCACATATAAAAATTAATGTCAATCTCGAGGAATAATTTTCAAATCATTGAAATAGCGGAGTTTTGACAAGAGTCTTGACGAGATCATTCAACAAACCTGAGCTGGAACAATATAGTTCAACCCGCGCTGGCGGGCAACTACCAAGAATACTGCTTTATATGATGAGTGTAAGAACGTAGTACATAATTCAATGATAATTATGTTCGAATTGTAGAGAAACGCTGGGATATTTGTTCATGGAGTTGGGTAAAAAATCATTCCATATATCAAAATGTGGTATCATCAATGTATAAATATAATACCTACTCTCGAGACTATTCCAACGAAATATATAGGAACTACCAGAAGTAATAATTCACTTACTATTTCTGCTACTTTGAACAGCAGCAATGGATCTAGCATTCTTTTCAACTCACTTAATACCTTCTTCAAAACATCTCGAAGAACATAACACCAAAAACTTCCACTTCCAAATTTTTGGCATGTCAAACTATGTATTACTCAATGCACCTGACATTGACAAGTAACTTGGTGTCCTGTATTCGACATTTTCCTTCAATTATTATTGGAAATTATGCATATATGGGTCTCAGTTATGGAACTTATGGTCAATAATACAAGAGAGTCTAACACAGGCATCAGATTGCAATAAGGTATCGGAATTCAAGCATTTCAAGCATCACTTTTTCTCAACACAATATAACTACTATCTCGAACGCGGTAATGCATATCCTTGAAATAATGAATCAAACTTTCGAGAATTATATTTGTTGGCGGGCAAATATACTGGAAAAGTAGTTACATTTTGATATATTTGAAATAGAAATAGTTGGAGAACTTTTTTCTTGGTGTGTACTAGAATTTTCGGTTGTCAATAGTTTGCATGAATAAACCAAAAACTATCATCACTTCTGATTTGGACCAGAACTGTTCCAGTTTGTTCGAGGTTACGAACCAGTTGTACATACTCTCCCCATGCCAAACAAAGAACAAAGAAATGATTCACCTGATATCAGCATAGTAGGTTTCAGGTACGTGATATACTATTGTTTGAATTCTGGATACCTATTCATTATTTATTTCCAGGATTTCGTAAGCATATATCCGTTCATGAGGTATATAATAAGCAAGCTTGAATATGAGTGGGATTTTACAATCAGTTCCTGCTTTTATAACCAAAGAGTGAATCATTGACTTATACGTCAGAAATGTATGACGTAATACCACCATTATCAAGGGCCAGTTGAAGATACGCCAGTGAACTGTGCTTCCAGCGCGAGAGTTGGCTTACTGAATAATAATAATAATTGTCACTTACGCTGATGAAAATATGTTGAAGTGGGAAATTCTGGAAAACAATCAGTAAATCACAAATATAATATAATAATATAATCATTCAAGGTGAAGTTTATTTTCGTGATAGTCCGGAAAATCTTGCGTTCTATCTGCAATTTTCGAAATATGTGTTGAAACTAGGTATTCATCATATATTTTTTAAAACTAAGAAATGTTTTACCTGCGGTAGCTACTGAGTATATTATGGAGATGAATATTAGATTCGACACTATGAACATCACAAACAATGCAAAATTCCCCATCATAAAAGTAACTATGTCGATGTAAAAAATTCACACAACAATAGCAAAGGTGATAAAAATGTGGGAATTACAACGTGAAATTAAACGAATAAAACTAAATGGAGTAGAATTGAGTGTTGAGTATATCGGATCTTGCAAACGCATTCAATTGTAATTTCAGCTTTGAAAAATCGCAATTGCATCATCACTTACCGTCAAAAAATGTAATTGACTAATCAAAAGAATATCAGTCGACGCACAAGGGTTTAATTTTATATGCATCTTGAATTGATTAGATTTATCGCTGTCTTAGTGCCTCGAATGTTTCTCCATTTCCTTCTTCTCAAATCCAGTTCGATAAAAATAGGCCATTACTATTGCACCTCCGTTGATGTCCAGAGTCCTAAGTCCAATTGGTGGATGTCTATTGGACCTCTGGTTAATGGATATATTGGATGTCAAATCGATATCAAAAACGCATGGCAAGATTACCTACCCATTGGGCATTCTCTAATGAACAACGGTTAACCTTGCCGTCTGTACAGGATATCATTTCGACGTCCAATAATTTATGCAATTTTTTTTATTGTTAACCAATGTTTCTCAATGTCTTTTGTAATGAACAGTTTATCCTTTTTATAATCATTTAACTCCGATTATCCTATATAATTTATTGAGATGAATCCAATTCTACAAATATTATACTAAAATAAAAATAACGTATAATTGTACAACTTATACTAGTCAAAATTCGGAAAAATTTGCAACTTCTCGTTTCCTAACGGCGATTCAAGCTTTAATACTTAGGTTCAACTGATCAATTCTCGTAAACGAAAAATTTAGCTACACTGAAAATGAAGGAAGTATTCTTCGACACCATCACTCTTCTATGATGATTCCGGTACTGTGGTAGTATTCTTCGGAAAATGTATATGGTGCAATCGTAGCCTAGTGGGTGATGTGACTACTACTTCCAGTTGTATTACGGTGGATCTGAATGGGCATCTCCTCATCCTCTGTCGTGCCTTCCATTGTCAAAAATTAACAGTTTTTTTTAATATTTCTTAAAAAAATCCGAGAATGTCATGTACTCCGATTATGATAATGTATATAAAAACGTGAATAAATAAAATTGTTCTTTTACACCCAAAGATTATTTATGTGGGGTCTTACTGCATCTTAGCTTTGACCAAAAATATTATCGAAAGTACAGAATCTATCAAATAAGCTGCACCATTCAGAACACAAAGGGATCCCATCGCTAAACCGACCTGAAAAAAAATCCGGATTAGGTGAATGAATATACTCAACCATATAAATATACATATTCTTATTGAAAAACTGCTTGTAGAATATCTGATTTTATTGCTTTATTAATGCAACTCAAACCTCACTCATATCGTAAATCGACTAACATGTAAGCATGAAGATCGGCTAATACAGCATTTCCCTTTCGCCTCTGCCATTGTTTATACTAGTTTATAGGAATATAGTTAGTCAATGGCTGTGCAAAAACGATTTGAAGCGTTTTTGTTACGCCATCTACAGTAAAATGTCGCAATTTTTGTTTACTTGACAATGCATGACAAAGTTTCCCATTCTGAAGGGAAAAATAGGTGCAGAATTATGACTGTCAGTTTGACGAAAATATTGATAGAAAGTTAATGAAGCTTCATAATAAAGTTGATGCTATGAAGGAAATGAATGTTTAGGCATTAGAATAATCTTCGAAACATAAATGATCTACGACATTGACAAAAAATTCCACTTCTGTTTTTGAATTGATTGCCATCTTCCGGTATTATGTATAAGCAATCAAGAAAATGATGTGATTCAGGCTACAACGTCCGTAAGAAAAACGAAAGAAACAACATGACTCGGAAACAAAATCACTAGTGCCATCCCTTCCAATAATATTTCCATAAGGTTGACTAACTATATCTCCATAAACAATGATAATACTAAGCTACACTCTTTGCTGATATGGATTAATCGAAGTGGGAATTTTTGTTAAGATTATCACAGATTTTTCATAGATGTCTCTTATTCAGTGAGTATGATTCATCTCAGGAGCGCATTCAAAGGTTCAGTCTATGGAATTGAGCTCCGAATAATATCATTCCTGAAAATATTATCTGCCTATGTAGAGGGTGAAGAATACATCCAACTTGGTTTTAGTGAATAAAAATCAGCATTAACCTTGAATTTTTGAAGTTTGTAAGACTCAGGAAAAACCTCCTTCGGCACGGAGTTTCAAAGTTCAGCTGTTTTATTGGATATGCTGTATTTGACATAATAACAGCTTTGCTCGGTATTTTTTTGGTGAAGCGTGTTTTCTTGGAAGTTATATTCAGATACATATCACATACTACTTATTTTTTGATCTCACCGACAAAATAATAAAAATATATGAACTTGTTATGTCAGCGGTGTAGCCAAACGGTCTAAGGCGCGGTCCTTATATTCAATTCGACTATTTCACTGCTGGTTCGATAGGCAAATGTAAGTTGCCTGCATGGCAATCGTGGTAGGTGGAATACACCAACCGGCCCGATAGCAATCTGGGTTTTTCTGGTTGTCCCTACAGTTGAAATAGCAAATGCGCTGCCGTGAAAATCGGTAAGACGCCCCAGAGTGCTTCGACAGCCAAAATTACTGATCGACCCTTGCCCACACAAGGCTCTGCTTTTTGGGCGCATTCGTAGGAGTGTTCAGCAAAGGAAAATGTTAATATAAAAAAATAAATAACAACTCACGAGTGCGACGTTTTCTCTGAAAATATGGATAAAATGACGTTTTCTAAAAAAAACTAGCTAGATCAATTCACCACCCCCTAAAATCCCTGCATATTAAATTTCATGCTAGTCATTTGAAACCGTTCTTGAAATTTAGATTATATATTTATATACAAAAATTTCTCGTTCAATGAGATATTAGATAAACCGATTACGTTTCATTCCCGAGCGAAAAAGACCGATACTCAGTAAAAACTAGGTGAATAAAACTGGGTGATTGAGATTTACAGCTAATTGCACCGACTTTTTCTTATTGGACCATTAACAAAGGGACTCTTCGAGACAGGTGAGGGTTCATTAATGGGTGCAATCTCTGCAGTTCGTTAATGCCCATTAGCTTAATAATCTCATATGCAATCGGCTGCTAAAGTTTTTTTCTTTCCCTTCACCTTGATTTTTCAACCCTGAAGTTAGCTATAATGAGCACATTTTGGAAAGATTGCGATTGAAATAATTCAATAACGTCAACCACACAAAATCAACGAAACAAGTCCACGATCTGTTAACAAAATATATTTCTGGCACTTACCGATCTTTCTGAGTCAACGTGGGTGTATTTATGTTCCGCAAGATAACCATGCCAATAGTGCAGGGCAGTTGCACCCACTGCCACCCAGAGGAATAGACCAACTATATTCATCAAAATATCTGTGAAGGTACTGAAATGAAAAAAATGAGTGTTAACATCGAAATTTCGTCACAAATCGCAGTCGATTGAATCACCCAATGATTATATCAGTAACTGTATTCATTTCCAAATATGTGAATATACACTAATCAAAAGTTGATAGATCAGTTCATCTTTCGAATTACAGAATAACAAAGACTGCTATCCATAGAGTCAAATAACCAGGAGTTTGAACCTCACACTGAAACTGATGAAAATGATTATAAGCAAAGAAGTAGTTTTTGGGGAATTCTTCATATAAATAAATAACCTGCGACTTTGCTCGGAAAATCGGTATTGCATCAAATTCTTGGATGAGGTTGAAAATGTTGATATGATTCATAGAAAAACTTTCTAGAGCATACAAATTTTTACAAAAGACTTGTCTGCATGTCTTTTTTCTATATTGCTTCTTTTGTCAGATAATGAGCTATATATAGTTGATAGTTTATTTTTCCGCGCGAGTAACTCAGGATTTCGTATTATTTACACCGAGGCTCGACTTGAAGTCAGAACCGAAAAAGAGGCTGACATAAGTCTATGTTTCTCCATTTTTTATGGTGGAAAATTCATAAAGTCAACGCCATTTTGATGGAAAATCCTCCAAAAATTATCACATGTGAATTTTCATATTTTTCATGTTTTCTCGTCGAATTTGCTCGACATGATTTTTTTGATAAAAAACAAAATTTACTCACAATTTATGATCCCTGCTGGCAAAACAGAAACTGATCATACTGACGATGTTGTATATGATATAACCAACGAATATACCAGAAGCTACAATTTCTGCATCAGGATTTTTCTCTTCGTTCAAGTTCCATGTTCCTCCTACTCCAAGAAATTCTCCGTTGAATCCTGTGCGATATAAAATGAGAATGATTATGTTGAGTACCTGAAAAAAATGGAAAGGTTATAGATATATATGTAGAAGCTGCATGCAAAATCTAGTATGTACAGGCTACATGGAAGATCCATACCCACTAAAGAAAATTAATTACTGTAGAGAAACTCTACCATTGTGCTAATTCAGAATTTCAAGAAACTTCAAGGTGAAAGCTGAAAGGGCACGAAGAAGGTTCTATTCGCATGCAAATGCCAACTTAAGACAATCATATCTCAATTATTTTTCAGCCAACAAACAACAAAACTAAAATGTTGAGCAAAAATGAAACTATCCTTCTTTACGTCATCGTTTTTAAGTATCATTAATATCTTTGAGTCGTTTTGAAAAATATGAAATGAGAAAAATGCTCTTATCGTTTCTCATTAATTTTTTTCTAGCATTTCAAACCGGTTGAACTCCTAGGATGTATTGATGGTACCTAAATAAACCAATATGTAAACTGGTAATAGCCCGAGACCGTCAGACCTTCGTTATTTTATAAAAGCTGAAAGTTTCTATGCGCATGCCCTCGATATAGGTAAGGATAATCAGCGACTATGAAGTTTGGATCTTGGTTACTTGGGCAGAAAATAGGCAGCAAATGTTCGTATTCGGGTCATGTGTTTTTATCTATTTTTCTAAGGTGTAGTATCTTCAATCGTGCATTTTCTTGATTACATATTTATAATACCAATCAATCCAGAAACATAAGTAGAAGATTTATTCGACATCGATGAGTAATTTGAAGCTTGAACTTTCGTTTCCTGTATGAACTTCTATTGTCAACACTGCTTTGAAGCTTCATGAGCTTTCCGTCAACATTTCAATTCGACTAAGAAATATTGATAAATATTTACACCTCCATCACTCATCAAGGAAATTAACTGAGTCTCACATTCTCAAGTGAACGAAAATATAGACATTATAGGGTACATGGGATCATAAAAATGCTTCAGATGCTTTTTAGACGGGTAGTCGGGTAGGTATTGAATAACTTTCCTATTTCTCTATAAACAATGCCCATACGGCTTCAGCAGGTGTGAACTGGTTCAGGTGAGCAAAGCAAAGTTGTAAAAAAGATAATGGCTTTTTGATCTGTGAAAAATGATGTGATACATGTCCTTTCAATGGGTCCGGCAACATGTAAAAACTGGCGACCCACGGGGCTTCGCAGAGATGAATAATGGTTATTGTGGATAATCCCTAAGAGATAGACATACCATCACGGACTTTTTTGTAGACCTTTTTAAGGTGTACAATACTGAAGTACATTATTTTGATCTCTCGTAGGGTTCAGCCTGCGTTGGCAATGTAAGCGCAACGACATCACATTAGAAATCTCTAAAATTATCAGTGTTTGTCTTCTATATTATGCATGTTTTATACATACAAACCGTACTCTTGAGAACAATCCGAATCAACATCCGTTACGTAGTTTTGAAAATCTAAGCGTACATAGGGACAGACAAACAGCGGGAAGCGACTTCGTTTTGTACAATGTAGTAAAGTGATAGTGATGCAGCTTATATGTTATAACGTAAGAATAATTATAATTCATTAAGGGTGTCTGACAGGAGGTTGTAGCTTTAGTAAGTGTCCAGCAATGGATGATTTGAGGTGGGTACTGTTTTATGCACATTTGATTTCTATTACCTGCGCAAGTTACCATTATCCAAACTCCATGGTACCTGATCGTTCTCGTCTGTGTTGGGGAAATGCGCATAGAAACAGCTCGATAAGTTTCTAGTGGGGTGGTTCTGATCGGGGTGTTGTCTTTGCTTTTTAGGCCAAAAAAATAAAAATCTTTTTTTTTTATCATTTGCTTCAGTCCATCAATGATCAGTTCGAAGGTTTTTTCATGCTTTTAAATGAATATCAACAGAAAAATACTCAACAATTCTCGACCGATATTGAATTTAACTAATCAATGAAGTGGACGGGGCTAATCACCACGACTACATCGTTTCAACAAAATCTGTGAACCTGATCAATCAGATCGGTACAATTTATCGCAAATTTCTCAAGATGTAAATTGGTGCAGAAATCCAATGCTGTCAGCTTTTGAAATTTGCAATTCAATTCATTTCATGTATTTGAATTCCGCCTTTATTTCGATTTCCTTTTCAACAAATAATTCGTCAATTTTCTTTCAATTTTAGTGTTAAATTATCACACCATTGTAAACAATCATCTATTCATATAAATTTGAGAATATCAAAGCGTATGCATTAATGTTCTCGGAAGTGAATAGACAACATTGAAGTGTTATCATTCTTAGGGAGTGTAAATTCAGTCGACTAGGCTAAGTATACTTTTGGTGTTCTTAACAAATGATTAACAAATAAAAGTATAGACATTCGACCGGTGGGCTGACTAGACATTTCCTAAAAGCCTCAAGGCCCTCACTTGCTTATTGGCGCCATCTGTAAAAGAATGTGAACTTCGCCCGATCTCTTTTATCAAGTGAGCTGTAAGATCTTACTTATGATTTTTCAATATTTTTTATTATTATTATTGTTCCACTACGTTTTTCTTACATCTTGTATATGCTCAATATCAACATTTTGTCGAGTATTTCATTCCAGAAGAAGATAGTTTTCCTTCACTTATATAAGAACTGAGTGGAATCATGGCACTAGTAAGGCAAATTAATGTAGATTACACCACGAGTCAATAATAATAGCTATTATTTTCGAGGAATTTTTACGAACCGAGCCACGTCAGCGGCGAGGGAGTAATATTCCGAGAGAACAATAGTCATTATTGCGAGTAGTATACTTTACTTTATTTACTACTAATTTATTTATCATGAATAAATGATTATTCACTTTCATTCATCTCAACACAAATTACAAACACTACCTACGCGTTTGACACTGACACTTTGGAGTTTGGTTATATCGTTTCCATGGTAATATTCAATTCAAGAAATTTTGTGATAGGACTAGAAGAGGGAATAAAGACTATTACTATTAATCCCTTGCCATTATTCCCTAAGGAAATAATATATGGCATTATACTGCAGAATCCATATGTATAATACTCACATTATATATCAGTCGTAAATGAATGAAATTGAAAGCTTTTCTTGTATACACCTTGTAAGTTCATTATAATCACTTCTTCCAGATAGACAGTACTGGGAACCTTTCATTCAGATAACCAATCCCAGAAATATCACACACACACACATGTTCTAGTTTTTATTCATAGGTAAATATTTGGAAATACGTGTACACAAAGAACAGTTTCACCATAACCTTGGTCGAATTCGGTAACGTGTTAAGGTTCGAGAAAATATAAAAAATGTCAGAAAAAATATTAAAATGACGAATATTCAGGAATTTTTTTCTTTCCCATCTCTCCTGAACAAATTATTGAGTTCATTTCATTCAATGATAATTTGTCTTCATCGATTTTGTTTCGAAGCTTTTACGAAATGTGAACCTTATTTATATCTTGGAAATGGAGATGATAACACCACATTACAAATAGATGTTTACACTATGATAAATTTTATCTGATGAGTAATGAAATATTGACTCCCAGTATGAAAATAAAATTACTACATATCAAAAATATGCAGGTTATTTGAGACCAAACTTTAAAGGTAGGATCAGTTTTTCTGCAGGTGTAAAGAATGAATTTCAAACAATGAAGGTCAGGAATCTGAAAATGATATCAGTGAGTAGTACAATCCCCTTCACAATTCTAAGACAGTGGTTTTCCACCCTCATTTTATTTTTTGAACGGCTCAACTAAAAAAATCCAAACTTGGGATTATGAAATTGATGCATAAATAACTATATTTTGGAGAAAATTTGAAAATTTCAAGATGGCGACTGGGCACCACCTGGAAAAAAAAATAAATGGAGAGGGGGTCTTGTGACACCTTTTTGAAGCTCCTGACGAATTCTTCACAACCCTAGAATATAAAGACAAAATCTTCACATATATACAGAAGTTTGCCTTGAACTTCTTGGCATGTGATCAGCATATCCGATATTCCACGCTGAACATTTTCGAACACAGTAACGTCGATTTTTCTACAAATATTTATTGTTCTTTGCCTTATATTCAATATTGAAGCAGGTTCAAGGTCTTATACCTTTCGATTCAAATAACTAAAAATCAAAGGGTGTCAAATCTGACCAGCGGGCTGGCCATTCCATAGGACCTCGACGGCCAATCCAATGACTGAAGAAATTATTATCTAAATAGTTTCTTATTTCTTCCCACGCTCTACAAGGTTTCTCCTATATATTTTATCGGAATTTTCAATTTTCGTTGTCGTACTGACATTTTTGGTCTTTTTTAGAAGTAAAAAATAACCTATCAAACCTTATCGGGTTGTTGGGATTGCCAGAGAGAAAGGTGAATATTTTTAGAAATATGTATATTGAAGTGTATGTATTGAGGTAATTATTGAATGTCCCGCCATTTTGCAGTAGGTGAAAATATTGACTTTATTTCTAGTGTTGTGAAGTATTCATCAGGACCTCCAGAAGGATGTGCCACAAGACACCCCTTTCCATTCAATTTTTTTCCCAGATGGCGCCCAGTTGTCATCTTGAAATTTTCATCTGGCAATTCAACTCCAAAATATAGTATTCATGCATCAATTTCATTATCCCAAGTTTGATTTTTTTGAGTTCAAAAATGTAAGGGAAGGAATATTGAAGAAATGCATGTTTGCACTGTTTTCAAATCTCTTATTTTTCTTTTCGAAAGTCTATTAATACTATTCCATCCATTCCTTCGAAATCATTTTCTAGGAAAATTTTCACAAAAGTGAGCTCTTATTAAAAACTTGTTAGATTCGGAGAGATGTGAATAATTCAAACCACGTTTTCTCTCTCATTCCATTGGCACTTATTAATACTTTTTCCATTTCGAATAGTATGAATCAATTTCAAATAACGTCATAAGGATAATCATATTCAATAGATTTCGAACGCAATCGACTGTTTTTTTTTCGAACACGAAATTGATCAATGATGGAAAAATTCAGAACTCATTTCAAACATAAAGATCAATGACACATACATCTACCCACTTGAAGTTCTGCAAAAGAGATTTCTGAAAATCATCTATTCAAAAAGACGAACTTACCCTTCAGATCTCCTTTATCAAGAATCAGGTATTCTAGACATCAGACAACTCTTTGTACAAAATATTATTTGTCACTATCATCAAAATAAAACAAAAAATCAAATTGTCTCTCACAGATATGAAACAAGACTGAGAGGCAGCTTCGTAGTCCCGTTCATGAAAAAAGCACTCGGACAGAAGTCTTATGAATTTGTTGCCCTACAAACTCTTTAATAACATACCCAGGGAACTGAAAGAGATCATCAACATCCATGTTTTCAAAAAAAGGCTGAAATACTATATCATGGCAAACCCACGTAATCATTTCACAAATTTGCTTGAAAATGAATAAGTCTCCCCACCCTCCCGCAATAGTAACATTTAGCTTTAATATTATTTTACTAATCGACAAACCTTGATATATTCATTGTCCCACCTATTCTCCTATTATATATTGTGTTATATTATTACAGTTAATTTTTGTCTTTTACCTTTCAACAATTTAATTTTAATTATTTTATTATTGTATTATTTTACTGTCAAGGTGTTCCTTGAACTTGAAACAAGTGTTCAATCACTTATCAAGTTTAATTTTTATTCACAAAATATTGTATTGTATTTTATATTGAATTGTATTATTGTATTTTTGGTGAATAAACTACTACTACTACTACACATAACCTGAGTCAAGAGAGCTGATAGTCCAATAATTGTTGTAGCTTTCAGCAAGGGCGCCCATTCAAACATTTTCAGGGGGGACCGGAAGCATCTAGGCCTACACCTTTGATTTTTCGAGGTAACATAATTTGTTGGAGAATTTGGAAAATAGCAAAGTATTATATTTAGTTCTGAAAACTTCTCATTTGAATGAGTATGTCATAAAGGAATGACTTAGTTTTGCGATCAAATGTTATTTAGGACTGGACCCAACTGCATTTCAGCTCCGACTGTAAACTGTATTAAGTTTTGTTTCAAACAATGGTATCTTTCACCCTGAAGGCTAGGGGGTGGATGCCCCCCCCCTTTTCCTGGGCGCCCATGTCTATCAGTAATTCGTCATCTCAGAGTATCCGCCCTATTTATAACAGTTAGTGATTTCGCCATATAAGGGTCAGTATCCACAACTATGTATTTTCTGTTACTCACCAGTTTCAACAGTTTTATCACAAGTGTACCCACAGTCTCCAGACTAGTCATTTTGGCACAGATTCAGTTTCGATTACTTCAGAAAACGCAACTAGTTCGGTCGGGATAATACACAAAGCACCTGCTACAGAGCAGAATGAGGTGAGTGAGTAGGTACAGATAATCTTCTTATCTCTACTGATAAGATTGTTTTGGATTTGTACAACGTTCTGTGAAAAAAACGTAACGCTAACTGGGTGAGATATATTTCCAGTGATGGTTGTAATAAATATCGTGACGAACTGAACCAATATTTCTGATAAGCATTCATCGATCAGTGAGCTTCAGCAAGACACAATATAGATAATTTACCGAATAAGGAGTCATATAAAAAAATATTCGTTTCGTATCAATCACAGGGATCGACTGCGCATGTATATTGGACTGAGTTCACAACAATGAATCCATGCTTCAAATCAATAGATGGTTGTATAGTCCAGTTTTTGAATTGTAGATAGTGACTCATGGGCTGTACGGTTCATAATTGCAGGTCAAGAAATAGAACACGAATTAGCTAGCGAATCAAGTTTTACTTTGCCAAACTCTAGCTCTTTCAAATACTCTAAAAACCTGAAAATATACGATCTATACTCAGGATCTAGACTATAGGTGAAGAGCTTTCACTTGCGCCCGATAATTTTGATTGATCTAGAAGAGCTTTTCCTTATGAACTAGAAATAAACCACAGAATACTTTCTGGGCCGCGTTTAGATACACTATCACAGATTACAGAAACAAGTTCAGATAGGCAACACCATACCTATAATAACCAAAAAGTATGGCGCAAGAGTTGTGGCAGTTGATGACCCCAACTATCAACAAAATTGGATGGATTAGAGAAAACTGTAGAAACTGCAAATGTAGAATACTGTATTATCGACGAGCTGATGAAGGGTTTTCCATACCTCAATCGTTCTGGAAGCAGTTATCTTCAGAATACATGGCGTCACATACCCTAAGTCGACTTACATTATACGACGCAGTTCAAAAGAATACCTTAGTTTCCGTAACTTACCTGGAATTTCAAGAGAAATGCGAGCATTCCAGACAATGGCAAGTCAAATGTATGTAGGAGGGGCACCCGGATGGCGATTGGAAATCGGGCCTTCGTATCAGCCGAATTGAGCCCAAGTGGACGGGGGCGATGAGGTGGGTCGAATTTATTTTTTTTTCAACAGCAATCGGATAAAAATGCGGTTGCTCGAAAGGTAATTCCCTGATTGCCAACCAAAACACGTGGGCCTTCTTGGCTCTAGCGCACAAAAATTTGTGAGTATACTCATTGACCTCCAAATATTGGAAAAAAATTGCCATCCGATCCTGATGGGCACTTTCGGATGTGTTTTGATTAATGCCATCCCATTTCAATTTAATTCAACCCTACTTTCGCCACAACTAAACATGATTAAAATAACAATAATGCCATACGCCACACATAATCCTTGAAAATCCATTTCAATGATCACATACCGACGGTATGGGCTCATTATCCATTGAACCCCACCTTCCCCCAACAACCCCTAGGACAATGTGGGCAACCAGACAGGGGGGTGATTTTGGAAAAAATCGCATCCGTTAAAAATACCTTGATATGAAAAGTAGAAAAAATGTCTAGCAGTCGGTGAGTAATTAAAAGGGATTTTCAAGAATTGTGTAGCATATGGCATCATTGTAATTTTTATGATGTTTGGTGGTGGCGAAATGTGGAAAAGATACATTATTTGTACTAACCTATTTTTTCAAAATAATTGCTAAAAATTTGGAAAAACGGGTTTTTGAGCTTTTGAAAAATGTCTTTTAACGAAGGCTTTTAGGAAACCCCCCAAAAGCACATTCAAGAACTTTTGCGAGCAAGGGATACCTGGGACCCACAGTTCAAGGAGTGGAATCCGGACCATTTTGGATCTCTTACTCCCCAGGATTCGAACCTGGGTCGTCTGGGTGAAGGGCTTTGCTCTTTGAACTATTACCACTGGACCCCTTTGAAACCGCCCATCACGATCGGATAGTATTTTTTTCAAACGCTTGATCAATAAGTAGTATGCTCAGTGTTTCGGAAGCAGATCCCTCACAAATCTTTTCGTTCTTTTTAATTCGCTGAAGCGAAAACGGCCTCCGTGTTTCAGTTGGGGAAAAAAATCATAATACAATTAGGGTATTACCCTTCAAGCAACCGCATTTTATCCCCCCCCCTTCATATCACCGCCCACGCCCACTCGGGGTCGATTCGGCCGATACGAGGAGACTCTATACTACTCCAAGCACCCGAAGACGGTTGCGGATACCAGCGATGGAAACTTCGCGAGTACACTCAACTTGAAACTTGGTTTCAACATTTGTTCATATACCTTACTATTTCTTAAATTTTTTCGACTATTCTATTTCATTTTCAATGTCAATTTTTTCTCACAATATTATTTTTTTTGATCGATCAAACCTTTAATTTTATTCTTTGTACCATTTCAACCTTTTTATTTGGAATTATAGGCTGAAGGACTTCGGCCGATGGCCTGTTGTGTGTTTGCGCTCAATAAATAACGTCATTAATTTATTTCATTTGGATTTCATTGTCGTACTTGATTTGAATCTCCTGTGAGTTTTCTTTTTCTTTGCAACAGGTTTCAGTAGAGTTGATGATATGGAGGTGGTCCGAACCAATACCACAAAATAGTAGTATTATCTGCCATCGAGTTGAACTTCACCCTTGAACATCCCATTGTTCTATATTATTTCTGAATGAACGTTTCGAGATAAACTAATGTAAATGATATTCTGCTTATCAGTATAATAATAATAATAATAATCGATTTTATTGCTACATAAAAATACAGAAAATAAAAAAAAGTACAAAGACAGATAATACAAAGTAAGAGTAGCAAATGGCATCGTTCGCTTTTCTTCATTGTGACGATGATAGAATAGCGCTCTTCCACGCAACCACATAATGGGGCCAGTTAGTAATACTAACTCATCTCCGAGGGAGAAAAACAAGAATATTGACATATAATTATCAGAACTAGACATATCATTACGAGACTATATGGTATATCATACTAAAAAAAAACATTCAGACATAAAGGTTATGAATCTAAGGTTAAGGTTCCATCTAACAGAATACTTTTAACTTTTTTTTGAAGGATAGCAGTGACAAGTGCTTGAATTCATCAGGTATACCGTTATAAACTTTGACGACATCATAGGAGAAGCTGGATCGATAAAGAGAGGTATTGTGAATGGGTATTGATATGTTTTGTCTAAACCGAACATTTACATTGTGTGCCTCTGAACGTCTCTGAATTTTTTCGTAAAGATATGAGGGTTTTTATATTAGCATAACTTTGTACAGAAAGGTGTAAAATTCGTCGTTTATTCATCGACAACCAGCCCAGACGAGTAATATGATTCGATGTCGGATTTCGTCTGCTGATACCGCAGATGAAACGTGTGCAGGAATTCTGGAGCCTTTGAAGACGATTTTTATCGAAGTTTCTTATGGCTGGACCGAAGAGAACATCACCATAAATCAACTGGGAAAGTACCAGTGACTCACAAAGAGTAATTCTGCATGTCTTATTAAGAATGTGCCTATTGGAATAAATCAACTTAAGATTAGCGAAGGCTTTTTTAACTATATGGGATATATGTTTTGAAAAGGTGAGGGAGTCATCAATAAGCAAGCCTAAGTTTTTTTCGCAATCTGATAATTGGATTATATCATCACGAATATGCAGTGAAATGAGTATGAATATTTGGTGTGGTCATACTTGAACCATTCTCCAAGAATAAAAATGTAAGTATCGTGCACAACAAAACAATTCAGAAGAATCAAATATCATTTTATCGTAAACTTTATTTTTCATACTTATTCTGTATTGTACATGTTATGTTACAAATAAAAAAAATATACAAAAACTTAAAATAAATCCCCAAATATCTATATAGGTATATATTCTTGAAATATATCGTAACAAAATAAAGTATTGACTTTCGAGATGCTTCGGAAAAATTAATGAGAGAACAATGGAATAAATAAACAAATGACACATGCAAAAAATAATAAATAACTGGATCTACCTCACCCCAAACCCAACCTAGTCGCTAGGAAGAAGCGTATTTTCGGCACAAGCAGGTCCTTGACTGGGCCAGTTGCAGGCACCAAGTGAATTATCAAACGTGAGATGTACGGGGCAGTTGAAAGAATGCAATGTGAATTTATTTTTCGTGCAATCCCATCTGCAAGCGTAGAATTTGTTACACTGATTGGGATGCCTGAATAACCCAGCTCTTTGACATTCGATGCTCTCTCTCACATTACCAGTTTTTGGATTGTATTTGCCAATCACCTCCTCAGCACCTTCTTTAGCTCCCTCTTTGGCGGCCTGTTTCACCAACTTCAATCCAGTTCGTACAGCTTTCGCAATTTCTCGATCAGAAGGAGTATCATCTTCCTTGACGTATGTTTCCTCATCATCTTCAGTGAGATCATAGGCAGTCGTAGTTCTGACAGGCTGTACTCTCACTCTCTTCCTTGCTGGGTAGGACGGCGGTGGAACAACCAAATCACTCGTGGTACTTTTGATATAGACTTGCGGAGTGGTAGTGATATCTACGACATTCTGTGGTTCGTACTGATAGTTTTCAACAACCGTACCTCCTTGATTATTATTTTCAACAACGTATCCATCATCATCATCTTCATCTTCCACTATGATTATCTTCTGTTTCTTTTTCAAATTCAAAGCATTCGATACACATGTACATTGAGCCCCAAGTTTGGCAGACAACAAAGGATGCAAATCATTTTGTTTGATGATAGTTTTTATAACTGGTCTAGTTACCCTCACTTGAGCTGGTCTTCTCGATGTCACTTCATCGTATTCAGTAGGACTGCCGTTAGTTGTTACTCTTATTCTTGATCTCACAGGTAAATATTCTCTTGAAAGGGTTGTTACTTCTATCGGAGCTGTTGTTGTACTCTTTCTCAAAGTGTATCCTGGAGTAGAAGTTATGACTGTTGGCAAAGATGTTGAGGTATACCGAACTTTCGATCTCACAGGCAAGTACTCCCTTGAGGGAACAGTAACTTCAGGTACAATGAAAGTAGGAGCGGGAGTTGTTACTCTCACTCTCTGTCTAGAAGGTGAATATTTTCTAACGATAGGTGTAGAAGATTCAATGGGACCTGAAGTATACTGATATTCGTCATCTAAGGAGCTGAACGAAAACTTTGATATCGGTCTACTGGTAGTCGTAGATACAGGTAGATATTCATTTGTGGGTACTGGTAAATATTTCGTCGAGACAACAGGCTCTTCTTCAAATGATACCGCCGGTGTTGGATATGAATATCCCTGTACTGACGGTTGGGGAGTGGACGAAAGTCTGCTATCATGGTAGAAGAATTTAGGTTCTTGAGTACTTTGGGACTTCACAGATAGAACTGAAGCAATTGTAGATTGATAGCTCGGTTTGGGAGTTGATTGAATATAAACTTGTTCGATAGGTGCGGCAGTACTAGTGACGGTGTTGAAGTTGTTCAAGAAATAAGAACTCGATGTATCGATAGACTGGCTGAACGCTTTCGATTTAACTGTTTCGTAGTTTTGGTTGAGTACTGGAGTCTGGTAGCTTTCTACTATAACTGGGCCAGCAGGCGAATTATTTCCAGTGGTATATGCTTTTTCTTTGACAAATAATTTTTCTTCAACTGGTAGCCGGTTTTCATAGGTTTCTACAAACGGTGAAGCTTTCTCCACGAAAGAAATAGAAGGTCTGGGATAATTATATCCATTTGGTTGTCCTACTGGTTCTCTATTATCGTATGACTCCACAAAAGGGACAGTAGGCTTGGGATAATCATATCCCCTGAATTCAATATTCTCTTGCTTTTGTACCAACACTGCCGGACTGGGTGTTGAAATTTCTTGGAATGCAACTGGAGGATTCAATGTTGAAGCAGTGTATGTATAAGTGGGCTTCGAGGTTGAGGGAGCAACAAAGCCGTAACTAGGTCTTACCTCTGGTAGCTGGAATGGTTTTTCAGTAGCCGGTAAATAGGTAGATACTGGTTTCTGAACGATAACCGTATTTCTAGTTTCTGGTTGGTAGGTTGACACTACAGTCTTTTCTGTTACAGGGAGGTAAGTGGATGAAATAGGTCTGACGGTTTGGTGGATTATTGATTTCTCTGTCGCAGGTAAATATGTTGAAACTATAGGTTGTTCGGATTTCGTAATAACATCATTGAATGTATAGCTGCTAACAGGTGGCTTTTGATAGTGATAAGTGGAAACAGCAGCTGTTTTTATAGTTTGGATAGGTTGTTGATATATCAACGGTTTTTCTGTTGCAGGTAGATATGTCGATTCTATTGGTTTGGAAGTTTGTTGAATGATCAATGGTGTCTCAGTGGAAGGTGAATATGTAGAGATAACGTCCTTGAATGTGTAACTTGTTGAGTAAGATGGCTTCTGATAAGTGGAAATGACAGGGTTTACGATTGTTTTATGGTTTTGGTAATTGTAATTCACAACTGCTGGATGTTCTGGTTGTGGGTTATAGTGGGATGTGAAAGTTGGTAAAACTGGTTTTTCTTCGAAACGAATTGAAGGCTTTTCATAATGGTATCCGTTATTCACGATTTCTCTCTGGTAGTTATCACTAATGACGGGGGGTTGGACATATGTTTCTTGAGCCACTGGTTTCCTTATACTGAATTTAGAAATGATGACAGGATTCCTACTTCCAACTGGCCTTTCTTCGAAACGTATCGATGGTTTTGGATAATTATAACCTTGGACATAACTGAATGAGGATGTGGGATGAGATTTTTCAACTGGAGCCACTGTTGATGAAACGTAAATTTGGGGCTGTTGCTGAATAGCTGGCTTAGGTGTAGATACTTCATTATAGGAGGACACCAAAACATGCGGTTGTGGAGTTTCTTCGAATTTAATCGTTGGCTTCTCGTAAATATATCCATTAGATACAGAATCTGTGATGTGAGTATTAATGACAGGTTGTTGAACGGAAACTACTGGCTGCAGTGGAACTACAGACTCCTTCTCGAATGTGAATGATCTTGCAGTAGTAGGCGTTAAGTAGTTATAAGATGTAACAACTGGAAGGTGCACCGTCTTCACTGATGTTTCTTCGAAATGATTATTTGGTTTTGAAAACTCATAGCCCGATTGTACGGCTTTAAATTCTGGCTTGATGGTGGATGACACAACGTGAATGTTGCCGTTATTTTGAGCACTATTGCTGCCCTGAGTGTGAGATTGGTAGTGATAGCTTGTTGCCCCATGGGAACTTCCTTCATATCCATTCTGATTGCCTACAGATACGGACGGTTTTACATAGGTTTGTCCTTCGATGACACCTACAGCTGGCTTTTTATACTCGTATCCCGAGACTAGAGTCGATGGGGTAGTTGAGATGAATTTGACGAAATCGGACGACTTCGTTCGTCCAAATGTTTTTAATTGTAGCTGAGGAATATTCGCTATAACACCGCCGTTGTAACTTTCGAATCCTGTTGGCGTTTTCAAGGTGGGAATAGGTACAGAAGTAACTGTTGGAATCGACGCATATGTAGTGATTGTAACGGGGGCCACTGTGCTCTGATCAATGCCGAAATTATTCTCGCCATTATTGTAAACCTCGACGCCTGCTCCAACAGAAGAATAACCACCTCCGACTATATCAATATTGTCAGAAATTCCACTGTATTGCTGAGCCACATTTCCTGCAACGTTTACATTTTTCAATTCGAAACCATTGGATCCTTGCTCATTTTTAAAGGAAAATTGGTTGAATGTCTGGGCTGAATTTTCTTTCACATCGTTCAACAAATTTTCGCCATGATTGTACTGATACTCTACTTTATCCTGTCCATGATTTTGAATATTTACTGTCACATCGTTAAGGGAAGTTTTGAGTCCATTGTTCGTAGGAATATCTTGAGTCAACCCTGTTTGCTGATAATATGGCTCTTGCGAGAATTTCGTTCTATAATAATCAGAGCCAGTTCCAGCCTGATACTGAACACTGTTTTGCCCTTGATCTAGCGATATGTGTCCATCTATTTGTCCATTCACCTCTGCAGAACCGTACGCCGAATTAGAAGGGTAATGTGTATTTATATTAACGCCTTCATATTGTGCTCGCGCAGATCCTGATTCATAACCGTCCGAACTCGTATGTGTTTTATATTGTAGAGAGTTCACCCCCTGATCTGTTTGTCCAGTAGATGACTGGAATGCAAAAGATCCGTCAAGATATTGGTTCTGTGCAGATTTGGCACCAAAATCATTCGAGGCAGAAATAGTCTGATATTGAACCGTGAGTCCTTGATTTTGCTGACCTTCACCACTCTGGTCTACTGTGGATTGATATATATTAGATCCGTGACTATTTTGATTTAAATCATACTGTGATATCTTTCCATCAAAATCTTCATTTTGTTTGAGTGAGGATTGATATACTTCTGATCCGTGGACATTTTGATTTGAATCGTACTGCAATGTTTTACTGCCGAAACCTCCGAAATGTAACCTGGAAGCATCAACCCCAACACCTGAATTGAAGGTATCCAACTGGGAAGCACCTTTTTGGAAGAGATCGTCGTTTGCTTGGTAGTTACCACCATATCCAGCAATGCCACTATTATACTGAACATTACTGTCGTAGATGTTGGAACCCCCACCTAAATTCGTTTTGAGTAGTCCAGCATTTTGCAATGATTGTGTTGCTTTGATACCCAGTCCTCCAAATCCACTAGTGTAGCCATTATGGAATCCGTCTCCACCGATATTGCTGTATATGATTGGTTGTTCGATTCTTCCGCTAATTCCACCGAGTTTCACTGTTCCAAGGGAACCAAGACCATCGTATTGTTCCAGAACAACTCCCGATTGGTAACCGTGTGATACGGAAGCTCCTCCATAGTAGTATTCTTGAGCTTGGTTGATACCATAACCATTGCCACTCCCACATTTCGGCACCAACCATGGCCATTCGCATACCAAGCGATCTGAGTCGAACATCAGTCCAAACGGACATCTGAATTCGTAGGCAGAGAGTGGAGATTTTCCATGATCCAAACAGGCGAAGAACCAACGGCAATTTTCTGGATCGGCATAATATCCTGGAACAAGTAAGGAATAATAAAATACAGATTTTGATGAAATAAGAAATTGTTGATAGTCACTTTCCCTAATTTTTTTTGTTTCGAATTGTTTTAAAGAGGATCATGATAATCAAGAAACCGTGAAGAAATGAAATACCTCAACATCAAAATGATATCACTTGCACTCGACGCGCGTTTCGCTAATCGAGTGCAAGGGAATCCGGTTGGTTCTTCATTAGTGTTGTGGCATTTCATTATTATTGATATTTGGGATGGGGCAAGGAATGTAATATTGAAGATTTGGCAGCCTCGCTTTTTCGAATAACGAGAAAAAGAACTGCGATAGATGCTGAATGAACGAAATTGAATTCGAGAACAGCGGGTATTCGAATTACGTGAAATTTTGATTGAAGGCGACTTCCGTAAATGAGCAATTTGGGTCCAGTAGACTTTATTTATATTTTCAATAATTGTCTTATCTAATGTGAAGGATTCTGGCCAGAATTCGGTACCGTATTATTATTGTTGAATATTCACGTATGATTCAAATGAAAAATTCTTCTTCTTATTTGGTGTAAGGGTTCCGTCAAATAAACCAAAACCCAGCGTCGAGTCATTAACAAACATTGAATAAGTCACATTGACACTATTGACATTTCAGTTGTTGTTTTTATTTGTATACAGAGTGTTGAATTAGATTGTAAATGTTTTGGTAATTTTTGTATTTTTATTATCTTTTCAATATACCCTGAGATTGTTACAACATTTAGTGATTTTTTTTTCCGTGAGTTCGAGTTGGAGTGATTTACATCTGATGAAAGTTCTCTATACTTATAAAATCAATATTTTTCTGTTATTCATGTTTCACTTTCGATAGTGAACTGGAGATTCCGAAATCGGACCTCCATTATTACGAAAGTGTTAAAACTTGATTTGTGGTGGGGTACATTGCGGCTGATTGGAACTAGAAGTTTCTCTCGGTACTGATTACTACAGCTGTGATCTTAACTTAAAGTTGAATTCCAAATTTATAAACCGATAGATAGTATTTGAATTGGAATATCCAAAAATTAAGCAACGTTAAAAAAAAAAGAAATGCGATGGCCGGGAATCGAACCCGGATCAACTGCTTGGAAGGCAACTATGCTGACCATTACACCACCATCGCAACTTGATGAACATATCTTTCAGTATGTATAATAAGATAATCCACAGCTGGTGAAAGGGGAGATTTTATTCTTTTTTTACAATCGCACTATAATAACACACTTATGTTTCCATAATCCGTTTCATAATTATGGAATGGATTAAAAATCTGTATCGTAATCAAACATCTACATCTTAATGAGCTCATTAATGACTTTTCAATTGGAAATCTGTGGCAGAAGGCTAAATGAAAAATTCGGTTCAGAATAAAAATCAGCATTTTCAATACAATATTGAACTCTATTGAGACTAGCAATAATAAAATGAATACAATCAGTGGAACCCACAATACAAATATAATATTCATAGTTCTTCATCGTTTATTGAGCCCTCGGCTCGTTTCGTATTATTTTCTGTTCGATTTCCCTGCGATAATGGATACAGACTATAACTATAAAAAATTGAAAATTGAAACCAAGAAAACAGGAACATTTTCCTTTTTCTGATTCGTTATATTCAGAAATGGAAAGATGTTTGAATCAAGATTAAGATTCATAAAAGTGGTTGAGCTGTGGCTTTGAGGATATTTTACCAGTTGGAAGTACAAACAGACGAAAAACATAAAATCAATATATTTTAGCATTTCTCAATAATTATAGAATAGTTGAAATTGATTTACATAGAAAGCGGATAATGTTTCATTTACGACGGCGTATTAGGGTAAGAATAAAAAATATTAAATCTGTCAATGGGGTATTGACCAATCAATAATATAATAGTTATTTATGTAATAAGGATCATAAAGACGATCATTATGGTACAAGTCGTGAATGTTATCGGGCGAGGCGTAGCCGAGTCCGATAACACGGCGTGTGCCATAATGATTGTTTATGATTCGTATTACATACAAAATTTTATCTGATGGCATTTATATCAATACATTTTCGAAAAATTAAAAACTGCATTTTCGACATGTCACAATGACAACTATTTTTAAAGGAGTAAGTATTGTGTAGTTTCAAATATTAGTAGGTGAGTGAGCTGTGCTTTGCCATTTCCTTGACAACGTCACCAGGTTGTAACGACAAATTGTAGTAATTGTTCTTTTACCATTTATAATAAATAGTTTTGTACATAGTTATGCATTTTGAATAATAAACTTTTTTGATCAAACCATTACATGTTTTCCTTATAGAATTTCATTATGGTACTTAGTCCCATAATGAGCTTCCTTATGTCATCAAAATTGAGTGACATAACGTTGTCATTATGACATGCCATCAGATAAACGAACTTAGCTCACTCACATAGGTACAATGAAGTAACAGCATTATTGATATTGGAAAAACTTGAGTGAAATTTCTACGCGGATACTCAGCACGGTCTCCGTTCTCTGCGCAGAGAGAGAATATGAAATCAGTCTACGAGAGAATATTAGAAAATGTCGTTTCTTTCTTTATCATCCGTAGAAACAAAGATGAAGGCTGAGTGTTATTCACCTTGGAAGTTGTGGTATTGTTTACATGAAATAAATACGGAATTTGAGATATTTGAGGGTCCGCTCTATGCCATTGTCTTATCTCTGACCTAGGGCGCATAAGTCATAGGAATGCTGCTTCTGCAGTATTCTGGAAAGCTCGAAGTAGATGACGCCCTTGAAGGTCATGTCATGCCATTTGTTTCATTCATTTGTTGATTTGTTACTGAAGGGGTAACTTTCTATCTTAATATTTCCTCATTTCAATTGATTCTTTGATGCTTCAACCGGTCAAAACACCACTTGTCTTTCAAGATCCAACAATATCATGAGAAACGAAATATCATGGTCAGTTTTTTTTGGCTTCTTGAGTTGGTTTCATTCGTAATAGTGACAGATATCACAAAGTTCTTGACCTTCAATCACACTAGCGCCCCCTGACATGAACGAAATCGGACACGGCCGCCCATGATTTTAGAATCGAGAATGACGGTACTAACCTGGTTCGTGGGGACAGACGAATCTTTCCTTGGGCACGGGGGCTATTTCGCTACTTCCGGCACAAGCTTGTCCTTGCGGAAGACTACCAGGCCAAACGCACACCTCCACCCTTTCGTCGAAGGCGAGACCAGCGGGACAATCGAATTCGAACACGCTGTATTCGTCGCTCAGCTGATCGAATTTAACGCATCGGTAGAAGCGGTTGCAAGAACGTGGGTGGACGAAGTATCCTTGGCGGGAGCAGGAAAATTCTGTCCTTGTGTCCTGGAACACGTTCGGAATTGAATGCGAAAAGTCAGATCGAAAGTCGAGAATACATTGTTTGAATAGAGAACCCATTCGAGAGTATCTGAAAATATCTGGTAACAAAGGCTATATGACGAGCACTTCAAGTTTGAACCGTTCATTATTTGCATATCCATAATGATCAAAATGAAAGTAAATGAAAAACGATTTATAATGCAACCCACTAATATACTCAATTAGGCATTCCAAGGATATGTAATAAATATCCGAAATGACGTGTAGTGGGCTGGAGTAGTTTGTTTGCCTTTGAAAATATTTGTTCAGCTTATAAACTTATATTATTCAAGGATGCGATTGTTGAAGATCTGGAATCCATTTTTTGGGTTCAGTTTGCCGTTTCGTAACATGTCGCTATAATACTGTTTTTTGTTGGCTAGATTTCAACGGTTACATCAATTTTCCGCATTGAGGGAAATAATCGCAGTATTTCAATGCGTGTTACTAATCATTAATGAAATAGAATTATTGATTTTTTCTGATTCGCAAAAAACATGATAAACACTAATTGTTCAATTATCTTAGTTTTTAGGCATTTATAAAATTATAAATGAGTTTTATCGAGTAAGACTTCCGACTTTTTCTGAAAAAAATTATATTATTTCAGTTGACAATTTTTTTCCAAACCTAGAAAATGTTTGACGTTCATGACTAACCATTGGTATTTCTATATAAATGCTTTGGCAGGTTTTAGTATCAAATTCAAAAGGCATACAAAGGTTACACTGAGCATCTAAATTTCAGAGAAGATTTGTATGGAGCCTACGATATTCGGTCACGAAAATACAAATGAAATTTTTTGGGGGCACGTCTATTTTTGGAGGTACATCATGTTTTGAAACATTACTTTTTTTCACATCAAATTTCTGTTCTTGTAAAACACAAAATTTGTCCTTCTGATCATAACACCACACATGTCCTCATTTACTTACTTGTTTGTGATATTTTTGAGCAGAAAAAACATTTGTTTCAAAAAATTCACCCTTCTTCGAAACGTTCACATCATTATGCTCAGTTAATTGTCAACAGTTACAATGAGGGCGGCAACATTGCAAATAAATTAATATTGAAAAATGACACCTTAAGGAATTGTTGACGTTTTGAAGAAGGTGAATTTTTTGAAACATACGATTTTTCTGGTCAAGAACAAGTAAGTAAGTTTCACAACAAAATGGACCTGTATCTCCGAAATTAGACTTGACCGCCGGAAATTTTATTTGGATTTTCTGTAGAGGAGACCAAATAACGTAAGTTTCACAGTTTTCTCTTCAAATATAGATTCTCAGTGTAACCGAAGTATTACCATTTCTAATTGGTAAAGTTTTCTACTTTCACTGTTGACGAAGATAAAGTAAAAACTCGAGTACATACTCAAGTATATCATTCAATGAACTAATGAATATTTAACGGAGAAATCGAAAATTCAAAAGTATCTAAAAACTCATCGCCGTGAATATCAACTCTACCAAAGCATTCGTCGCATACTGTGGAAATAATGGCGATACATGAGTCGAATGGTGACTTGACTTCAATCAATTTATTTTCCAAAAAAACACTTCTAAAATCGATCAATCCTATATCAACCAAAATCAGCAGTGATCATGTATATTTGGTTGCGTGCATTGCAGGGGCTCTCCGTATTTCTCGATGTATTGACTATATGCGATGGTGGTGTAATGGTCAGCATAGTTGCCTTCCAAGCAGTTGATCCGGGTTCGATTCCCGGCCATCGCATTTCGTTTTACGCTTTTTTTGTTTCAGTTCTTGTGTATGTGGCTTGTATCTTATATTCATCTATTTATTTCACACATGCGATGGTGGTGTAATGGTCAGCATAGTTGCCTTCCAAGCAGTTGATCCGGGTTCGATTCCCGGCCATCGCATAGTTTTTTAATATTTTATTGTAGAGAATTTCTGGTTATAAAATACAAAAATTCGGAATGAGGCTTAACTTTAGTGACAGAGGCTGTCATGAAGCTAAAGTTAAATGATTCGAAACAACAGTTGAATGAGACTGCTGCATCTTCTATGGGGTGACAGATCTCACAAAATTCCACAAAAAACGACTGAAAACCCAATAAGCTGAATGACTATGGCAGCCATGTTTTCAATAGAAGGTCTCGAAAAGCTTGTAACTGTTGAATTTTCAGTAATCAACGTTAAAAATTTGGTATTGAGACTAACAAACCAGTTCTAATATACAGGCGTAGTAATAGATGATTCACATCATACGATACATTTGCAGCGAATTTGACCTTCATGATTTAAACTATTATTTCTGAACAAGAAAATGTTGCAATTATTTATTGCATCATGGAGAGATAGAGTCAATTTGATCCAGACTGCATGTTTTTCAATGTGGTTATACCCCTAAAACTTCATGTGCTACAATAAAACATTAATATCTGAAATACGAAACTAAATATTTCATGGCTGAAATGTGAGTTGAGAATTGTTGGATCATGCATTCCAGTTTTCAAAAAACCCATATATATATATATATATATATATATATATATATATATGCTGGCTGGAACTTCCGGTTGATCCGCGACTGGAATGATTTTCTTGTCTACGTTTCGGCTTCGGATATGAAATATTTGTATTGTATGAATTGATATTGCAAGTGATGTAATTTTTTTCTCACGCTCGCCCTTTATCGATTTATAATTGTATAACTTTTTATGTGCATTCTGCTGTGCTATGAAATAACACAGATTATGGATTTACTTATACATGCCAAAAGTAAAGAATAAATTGTCTTCGGATTGAATTATTGAATTTGAACTTTTCAGTTGGATTATTCCTGAAAAAACGCAAATGGGGAAACATCTTTCTTATATCCCAAATAACCAAATATACTGGGTCATTTGAGCCTACTCTGAGTTCCAAATTATCGTGTTTTCAAATATATTGAGCATTCGATTCTAGTCTCTTGGTGACGGAATCTTTAAAGTCCAGGACAGATTTTGTCTGGGTGCCTAACCATCACCAAACGCAGAAAATTGCAAAAGATGAAATGATCCTACCGTAACATTACCTACTATTCTGTGAATACAACTCACCTGTCTTATGATGTGGTGATGCCCTTCAACATCCACAATTCTTGTGATCCTATAGGGCGACACCTGCACGTTATCCAAAGGCCTGCTGGAACTCTCAACCAGTTCTCTTTCCAAAGAATGTAGAACTGCTCCTCTAGGTGCCCTGGCTTGTCTTGAAAGTCCATTGTGTGCCGATTCCAGCAAAGTGGAACCGCATTTCTGACCTCCATCCTCGGAGAGATCTTTCAGGGCTAGCCCTGCTAAACCTCGGATTCGAGTGTACTTGGCCTTGATGTCGATACTGGAGGAGTCCTCAAAGGCGATCCATTTATTTTTGCTGGAACAAAAATATGTTTACTGTAGTATGTTTCTTTCATACGTATAGATGTTCATTTGGTTCTTAATAATAATAGATTATTCTATAAGTGAAGGATAGCTAGAAAACGTCATTTTATCACACGTCGAACACCCATTTTTGATATATTTGATGGAAAAAGCTTGGGTGTGAAAATAATCATGATGCAAAAGAAGGGAGTCGTTTGAATAGCTGTCAAAGATGACATGACTGAAGGCTTTGAGGAGGGTGATCCCTCCGCAAAAAGACAGAAAACCAAAAAACTATCAGGAATTGACTTAATCCTCAATTATTACTTTCTTACATTTTCCTCACAGACCTCGCAGTTTATGCCGCGATTTTTTCTTCATCGCTTTCAGGTATTAGATGTCAGGAGATGGCAACTCTATAATAATATCTACTGGGTGCCGTTTTCATCCACCATGTGTTGCATCAGATTTTGGGAGTTCATATTCTTTTACTGAAGATGTGTTGGTTGTGATAAAGTTCCACGATTTCATGGAATGGATCAATTCATCAACAGAAAGAATAATTTGAGGATGTAAGATCATGTGTGAGTTGAAGTTGCATATACAACATTGAACGACAATTGGCAGTCCCTAAATGTTTTTTGTTGGGATATCTTTCATTTCGTTTGGAAAGTTATTGGAATAATACAGAGCAAGTCAATGAATATTCATAAGAGTTGTTGGACTGTTCAGAGCTCAAATAGAAAAGTTAAAAAACAAATGTGCGATCTTGATTACAACAATTTAATGAAAAATGAGGAGGACGAAGGGAAAAATGTTCAGAGCAGAGATTTATATACCCAACAAATAATATTTGCCAATTTTTTTTTGTAATATTTCGCAAAAAAATTATCATAACCTATTCTATATACAGTGGCTCTTTTTGGAATACCACCTTTTATTCTTTGAACGGGTCAAATCACAAGAGGTAAACTGGGATAATGAAATGTATGCATGAATACTATATTTTGAAATAATATTGACAGATGAAAATTTCAAGTTGGCGACTGTGCGCTATCTGGGACAAAACTACACGGAAAGGGGGATGTTGTGATATATATGTTTTTGAAGTTCCTGAGGAAGTGACTATCTTCAACTACTACGAAATGGCGGAAAATTCGATAATTGCCTGAATACAACGACCTTAAACTTCATAATTTGAGGCAATGAGCTGAGTTCAGCAGCGGGATTCTTATCTCTTGACTCGATATGTGTCGACCGGTTGTCACTTTTCGACAGTCTTCTCGACATAGAGAGTGGAATGATTCTCATCACATGTCGAATAACTAGTCGAGAGATTACGCTTGTCTTAGCAGACGACATCTTCCTAATTCCAATGATGAAACATTTGTTATGCCACTCATGTCATTCTAACGTATCATTTGAGTTTGTTTCAGTTGAGCCCTGAATGAAAAATAATAATATATTAACGAAAATAATAAAATAGATATTGCGTATTACCAATTGTCAATGAAATTAGACGTGAAATTTTACTATTTGGAAATCGTCGACGACGAATTTGGTGGTGTCGTTGAAATTCCAGAGGCCCATTCTCAGGCACTATTCAGAATAAACTGAACCTAGGTATAGAATCCGAGATGTCAGTCTAGAACAAAAAATTCTGGTAGCTTTGCGCTTTTATGCGACTGGTTGCTATTGAAGGGCAGTTGGTGAAGATTTCAACCTGGGAGTAAGCCAGACAAGTGTACATCAGTAGGGCTGTCTTTTCGTCTATAGTTATTCTGAACTCAAAAAATAATGTTTGTGTTTTAGATATATACATGAAATTACTAATGCAATCGAAGAGCATATCTGCCCCAATAAAATAAGATTTCCAAGAACAAGAAGGGAAAATATGAACTCAAGGAAGCTTTCATGGAAAGATTTCATTTTCCGTTTTTTATCTGCATGTGTTCTTCTTTTGATCGAAATGAAGACATTTTTCAAAAACTACCACAAATACCCAGTCAAAACCTCACGAAATTGACTTCTCGATAGCTCATTAGATGACGAGTAAGAGTGAC